>PVKN010001633.1:0-22067 GCA_004027915.1 Capromys pilorides
AAAAAAAATGTGGAGCAATTAGGTTTTACGCATGGTCTTTCTCTGAAGATCAGAACAAAAAGGTACTTTTTGAGCATAGAGGCATCTAGAGGGCAAAGTAGAGTCCTGGAAAAGTGTACATCTGTGATGTCCACAGGACAGCCACAAGCCACCTGTGGCCAAGGAACATACATAGGCGGGTATTTCTGATTAATGAGAAACTGTGCTATGGATTGTTCTCAGTCACAACCTCACACCAAAGATCATGTGAGGCAAGCTTTTGCCATTTACAAATCCGGGCCTAACTTGAGCAGTCAGGACATGCCTTAAACAGCACCAGGCCCTTCTAACCGTAAAGCAAGTCTTGGGGGGCTGGGAGGGGGGAGGTGCCCAGGGCAGGGACTAGAATCAGGGCTGGGGGGAGGAAAGAGCTAGCAAGGCCCACCAAGTGCTCATGTCAGACGACACTTGGGACTCTTAAATACTGATGTATCTTTTTATCTCCAGACACACTCCAGACATACCCATTCTGCACGTCCCCAACCCAAAGTGGAGTGTCAGACACAGCACAGCACACATGAGGTGAGGGGCCCTCCCTTCACGGAAGCCAGGCACAACCTGGGGCTAGAAGAGCCTCGAGGTAACTGGAGCTTTTGGAACCCAGGGAATGGGCTCAGCTCTAGAACAGGGCAAAGGGATCCAGATGCAGCACAGTGGCGAGGCTTCAGATACAGCAGCGGGGACCTAGAACCCAGTGGTTTCATGATGGGCGGAGTGGTTGTGTGGGCTGGGGGTAGGGTAAACAGCAGAGGGAGACCTTGGAGGGCACAGGAAGAGAATAAGAGAGAGGGAAAAGCTCAAACTCAGAAAAGGGCGTTGGATCTGGTCCAAAACAGGCCAGAAAGGCAGAGGGTTGTCTACATTTAGCCTGCACGCTCTCCAGAAGAAACGAAGAGCCAAGTGCTTGTGTCACCCCGAGCCTGGCCAAAGTGTGGGTGACCACAGGAGTGCTTTGAGGGATCCTCCAGGCAGGACTAGACACGCAAGGGAAGGCCACACTGTGAGCCTCTCCTGGAGCTCAGGAGTTGAAATGGAGGACCATAGTTAAAGTCCCTGAAATTGTCCCAGCTCTGGACTTGGTTGTCCCATTAGCAGAGATACCACGTGGTTTCTAGCACTTTGTGGTCCCCAAGCCAGGCCTGGGCGCAGCATGCTGTGGATGCTACAGAATTTGCAAGCCACGAAAGCTTCTAGGAGCTTCAGCCTGCAGTGCGACAGGCCAGGCTTCCTTCCCAGCACCTCTGGGGCCACTGCAGAGTATTGGCAGATTCCCAGGCTCTGGAACCCAGTCCGAGCCTGGGGGACTCCCGGGCACAGGTAATGCATTCTGAATCCAAGAAAGGCACAACGCTTGGGCTTTGGAGTGCGGGGACTCCCAAGGCAGAGCTGGAGGGACAGCAGTGTGAGGCAACTGGGGCTCAATCCCACTGGGGACTGGAGTGGGGTTTGAGAACAGCACCTGCTGTCTCCATTCTCTGGACAGTGACAGAGGACTGGCGGGGAGGGGGGGGAGTGGGCGTGCCCGGCCTAGTTGCGCTCCTCCCCCAGGGAGCTAGCGGGGCTGAGGGGCTCACTCGGTGTGCTCAGAGAGCTGGAGGGCGCAGTGTCCACTGAGTTGCTGCGCTTGCTGGGGGAAGGGGTGCAGGAGGCGCGGCGTGGCCACTCGGGCGCGCGGATATTGCGCCGATCCTTGGCAGCCTCCTCGTCCTCGTCATATCGTTCGCCATCTTCCTCCAGTGGCCCTTCCCGGGGTTCCTCCTCATCCTCACTCTGGTGCGGGCTCGAGTGCCGTGATAGTGAGGGCGAGGGCGGCACAGAGGCTGGCCGTGGGTAGCGGTAGCCCTGGGTCTGCATCCCCGAGTGTGGACACAAAATCACAGACTGAGAAACTCTGAAAATCCTCGGGGGCATCGGCCCCCTTCTAAGTCTTTATGCCCCCGAAAGGAACCCCAGCCCTGGTTCCAGCACAGAGCCCTAATTTCCAGCCCCGCAGAGATCCCGGCCCCACTTACCGCATCGGTCTCGTGGGGCTCATAGGTGAAGTGATCAGGAAAGGCCTTGGCCAGCGCCATGTGGCGCGCAGACATGTAATACTTAGGGAAGAAGAGAAGAGGAGATGTCAAGGGACACAGGAGCTGGGCCCTCACTCTGGGTGGTGAACCCCCGCCAACCTTTATGCAAATATGTATCTGGCTAGCTCCACCCCTTATGTAAATAAGCAGAGCAGTGAATGGACAATTTCTGAGCCTGCCGCACTGAGGGCGGGGATTCTCCCGACCAGTCAAGCAAAGCTTTGGCCACATCCCTTTGCAAATGAAAAAACCCACTCATTGTTTAAAGAGTCAGCAACAGTTACAAGTAGGAACATCAGCCTTTTGAGGCCTCAGAAACTCAGACCCAGAGCTGGCGGTGGCTGATGGACCCAGAGCTCAGGGGACAGCTGAGGGTAAGGAAGCGGTCGTACTCGGCCTAGGTACTTCCAGTCCAGAAGGTCGGAGAGACGCTCTGTGCGGTTCCGCTGAATGATGCGCTGTCTGCGGCTCTGCTGGCAGAAGCTGTACAGGAAGGAGGTGAGCTGTGAGCAGGAATCGTCCAGGCTGCGGAACCGCCGGTCCAGAATGTAGATGCCTGCAGAGGCATGAGCAGGGTTCAAAGAACAGGTTGAGTAGATCTGCACGGTCCCCGGGACTAGGCACCAGGACCCGGTGGCCGCCCCCCACCCCACCCCCACCCTTCCTGCCCAGGATCCAGCAGTCCCTTTCTAACCCTCAGGAGGAGCCTGGGCGCTGACCGTAAGCCGAGGGGTCTGCGATGTGCTCCTCCATGAAGCAGCCGAAGCCGGAGAGATTTGTGGAGATACTGGGGATGCCCATGACCGTACACTCGGCTACAGGGAGGAGAAGAAATGCCCTCTTAGCTTCCTTCTCTGAGAACTTGTGTATATGTGTGCGTGTGTGTGGTACAGAGGACTGACACTAAGCTGCATCCCTAACTCTATTTTTTTAAGATTTTATTTTGTGACAATGTCTTTGTAAATTGCCCAGGCTGAATTCAACCTTGCAATCCTCCTGCCTCAGCTTCCCAGAGCTGTGATTAGAGATATGCACCACCATTCCTGGCGTTCATGGCTTTAAATTGTACTAAATACAACAGCGCCCTCTTCTGGCACTAAACCAAGTGCCTTGTCTCTGAGCTTGTACTTCCTGATAGATATTAGCTTATATTTTCAGGGTTTCTTAGAGAGGAAGCTGAAATTCAGGAAAGGGAATTCAGTTGCTCTAAGAATTTAGAATGGAGGGGCTGGGGAGGTAGCTCAGGGGCACAAGTGCCTGCTTGGCAAGTGCAAGGTCCTGAGTTTGATCCCCGGTTCCGCAAAAAAAAAAAAAAAAGAATTTAGAATGGAGTAATGTCCACAGTCAGGAAAGAAGGATGACTTAGCCAGGTGTAGTGGTGCATGCCTGTAGTCCCAACACTTGGAAGGCTGAAAGATCCTCCCCTCCCCCTTGTAGGGGGATCACTAGTGAGAACCTATAGACCTTGTACTAAATACATAAAACAAAATTTTATTTTATTTTTTATTTTTTAAATTTTATTTATTTATTTATTTGTTTGCTTGTTGTGTTTGTTGTGTTTGTTTGTTTCTTTATTTATTCATTTTGTGGCTGGCTCAGCCTGCCCTGGTGGTGGCGCTGGCGCAGCATGTGGTGCTGGGGATCGAACTGCAGTCCCCGCAGTTGCCTGAGCCCTCCTGAGCAGGCGCTTTAGACCACTGAACCATCTCGCCTGCCCCAATAAAACAAAATTTTAAAAAAGGAGAAATATATGAAGCTGGGCGTGACGATGTACATCTGTAATCCCAGCACTATGGAGGCTGAGGCAGGAGGACTATGAGGCCAGCCCAAACTGTATGACAAGACTCTGTCTAAAATAGCCAAAGCGGGCCGGCAAGATGGTTCAGTGGTCTAAAGCACCTGCTTAGGAAAGCTCAGGCAACTGCAGGGACTGCGGTTCGATCCCCGGCACCACATGCTGCGCCAGCCCCCACCACCAGGGCATGCTGAGCCAGCCACAAAATAAATAAAATAAAGAAACAAACAAACACAACAAGCAAACAAATAAATAAATAAAATTAAAAAAAAATAAATAAATAAAAATAAAAATAAAGTAACCAAAGCTAGGGGGCCGGTGAGATAGCCCAGAGGTCTAGAGCGCCTGCTTAGGCAAGCTTAGGCAACCACAGGGACCTCAGTTCGATCCCCAGCACCACATGCTGTGCCAGTCCCACCCCCAGGGTAGGCTGAGCCGGTCATAATATAAATAAAGTAAAAACAAAAAACAAAGAAACCTAGCCCATCAAGAAGGGGGAGGGGCTGGGGAGATAGCTCCATGGCACAAGTGCCTGCCTGGCAAGTGCAAGGTAGTTGAGTTTGAACCCCAGTCCTGCCAAAAAAAAGAGAAAGAAAGCAGCGGGGGAAGAAAGCAGCTTGATAGAAAACAGTACAACAAACTTTCCTTGAAGAAATGTAAATAAGCATTTCCAACTCAGAGTGAGATTTTGCTACAGCCAGTTTTGTTAGTGAATTGTGAGTTGGCTGCAGCTATTTGGTGACAAAATATATGAAAATTGGGGGCAATCAGAGTGAATGGTGATATCACTTGAAATTGACATTGATCTTCTAGTTTTGTTTTTTGTTTTATTTTTATTTTTTCACTTTCGTATTTGGTACAGGGTTTCACTACACAGATTTGGCTCCTAATGATCCTCCTGTTTTCACCCTCCCCAGCCCTGGGATCACAGGCAAGTACTACCAGGCCAGGGCTTTGTCCTGGGCTCAACATGTTCTGGGGGCAGGGCCGGCACAGCATGCGGGTCCAAGGATTAAACCATGGTCCCTGTGCTTGCCAAAGCAGGCGCTCTGTCCACTGAGCCATCTCACTGGCCCTTGTTTTATGTTTTTTGTGACAAGGTCTCACTATGTAGTCCAGGCCTGTCTCGGACTTTGGCTGATCCTCCTGACTCAGCCTCCCAAGTGCTGGGATTACAGGAACATGCCCCTTTACCAGCTGAGTCTTTTAATTTTGAGTTGTAGCAGTCGCTGTGTCCCAAAAACATGGGCTGCAGCACAGCGGCCTGTTACCATTGTCCCTGTGTTGCAGAGGAGAGAAATAGGCTCAGAGAAGGCTAGGGCCTTGCCCCAAGGTCATGGCAGACCTGAACAAGACCCAGCAGCACTCACCCGGTGTGTAGCCCCAAGGCTCATAGTAGGAGGGGAAGACGCCAAGGTGACAGCCTCGTACAAACTCCTCGTAGTCCACAGGGAGCAGGGGGCTTGTGGAGGAGAGGAACTCTGGGTGAAAAATCACCTGGCAGGTAAAAAGAAGTGCTCGTACCAAGCATTTCATGGAGCTATTTCCTGAGATGTGGGTGTTGCGAAGTGTGGCGGTGACAAGACAGAGACATCACCCAAGCCTGTTCACCTCGGAAGCCAACAATGCTTTTTGATAAATCAGGGGGGTGGCAACATCACGCCCAGCGTTTGGTCCCCTTCTTCTCCCACTCACAACCCCCCCACACACACACACCCTCACCTTCACCCTGTCGGCACTGCTGTTGAAGAGGCCAATCCGGCGGATGGTGGTCAGGATGGGGTCCGAGGAGTCATCCAGCATGTTGTGGGTACACACAGGGGGGAACGATTGCCGCTGTGGGGGTCACGAGTGTGGAGGGGAGGTCAGGAAAGAGACAGAGTTTCCTGCTTCCCCATGCTGATCTGGGAGTCCAGGAAAACACAAGGCCCAGCAGACCAGGGGTCAACGAACCCAAGAGATTCCCAGGAGCTGCCAGTTCCATTTAGCTCTCACTGGACAGGGTCTCTTTCCCTAAAAGAACTACAACTCCCAGCTGTCTCTGAGGGGTAACCAGTGTCAAAAGCTCTGTGGATAATGGGGGGTTATCACTACCATGTTCTGTAATTTTGGTTCTGTCATTAAAAAAATGCAAAAGGAACTATAGTTCCCTGAATCAGTGGGAGCAGACACGGTGTTAACATGGCCATGAGGTTCAGGGCCTGGAGAGTTGTAGTTTGCTTATGGAACTCTACCCCTGCTCCCCAGTAGGTACCCAAAGGAATCACAATTTCCAGAAGTCACAGCCACAAAACAAAATTAGGAAGCCCTGGAGGTTACTGGAATGGATAGTTAGTTCTTTGAAACTGTTCCATCATTAATTTTATTAATTTATTTATTTAGTCTTTTTTTTTTTTTATGGCCAGCTCAGCCACCCTGGGCGGAGGGAGGGTGGTGCAGCATGTGGTGCTGGGGATCAAACTGCAGTTCCTATGGTTGCCTAAGCTTTCCTAAGCAGGCACTTTAGACAGCTGAACCATCTTGCTGGCCCTATTTTGTCTTTTTTAGACAGGGTCCCACTATGTAGTTCAGGCTGGCCTTGAGCTCCCTTTTATAGTCCAGGCTGGTCCCAAAGTCACATCAATCCTCCTGCTTCAGCCTCTCCAAGTGCTAGGATTACAGGCACCATGCCCAACATTTCTTTTATTTTGAGACAGGTTCTTCCTAAATTGCCCTAGATGGGACTTGAACTTGTGACTCTCCTGTCTCAGCCTCCCAGCACTGGGGTTACACATGTGCACCAACATGCTCAGTTTCAGCTTCTCTCATTAAACCTTTCACTCAACCTCAGTCTACAGATCCCAGAAGTTCAGGAAAATACAATTCCCAGCAGTCCTATGTAAACAACATTCATGGGTGAAATAGGCTGCCTTAGGATCACTGAAAATTATAGTTTGGCAAAAAATATTTTATATTTTCTTTTTGCAAAGTCGTTGTCTAAGTTTCCATCAACCGAAACCTGGGTACGAGGACCCTTGACCCCAGGAAATGAGAGAACCTTAACTCCAGAAACCTTTAGTGCAAAGGAAGTCAATGTTGCAGACTCCCAGGGGCTGCTGGGAGATGTAGTTCTTTTATGAGTGACAAGTCTAAGGTTTTTATTCCACCTACCTTCATCATCCTCAGTCATCAAAAAAGCTAAAGCTCCTAGCAATGTATAAGAGCTAAGACCTGACTAGTGAAAAAAGAAACAGTGGCAAGGACTAGCGAGCTAGCTCGTGGTCTAAGCACCTGCTTGGCAGGCAGAAGGACCACAGTTTAATCCCCAGTACCAGATACTGTGCTTGGTGGAGGCCTGTAATCCCAGCGCTGGGGAGGTTGAGACAGGAGGATCACTACAAGTCTTAACTGTGCAGTGAAACTCTCTAACAAACAAATACAGTGGCAATCATGAGTGGCTTGTATTATGGTTTCTGTCTAGGTGTCCACCTAAAGCCTCATGCAGTCATGGGGCAGCTTCTGGAATTTGTAATTGATTATTGTGAAAATGGGTGCTGCTCCTGCCCTGGGGCAGGTGATTTGCATTTCAATGTAAGGAAGGAAGAGAAGTTAGCTGCTGCTAGCTCTCTCCCAGAGCTCTTGCTCTTAGCAGCCGCCATGAAAGACTGCCCTCTGCCATGTGCCCCTCTGCCTTGGAGCCAGCTGAATATGGACTAAAACCTCCAGTAACTGTGAGCTAAATAAACCTTTCCTTTCCTCATCTTGAGTGTCGGGTATTTGTCCCAGCAACAAGAGAAGAGTAAGATAGCTTGTAATCCTAGCACTGCCAAGGCTGAGACAGGAGGATCTCTGACTTTGAGGCGGCCTGAACTGCTCAGCAAGATCCTGTCTCAAAAAAAAAAAAAAAAAGAAAAGAAAGGCAGGCAGGCAGGCAGGCAGCTGAAGCATCTGGAAATTGTCATTTCTGTGTTTAAGGGTCCAAAAAATACCTGTGTGGCAAAGATAGCCCTCTTCATCATAGTAAAATCCTCCTTGTCCAGCATCTTGTTCATGTCTGGGAGGCTCCCCCTGCAAGGCAAGTGGGGCACGCTCGTGGGAACGGGAGACAGGAGGGCTGGGGTCAGAAGGGTACGGAGCCGGGGGGCCGGGCACTCACACCAGCAAGGACTCGTACAGCTTCCGGCCGAACTTCTCCTTCACCGTGTTGGCCGTGTCCCTGGAAGGAGCAGAGAAGCATCACAGCCATGAGCCCCCATCTGCCGGCAGGTTTGGGGGGTGCAGGCAGCAGGGAAACTCAGGCCAGTGCAGGGGAGCCACACACTGGGGCCTCCAGGCCGGAGGACAGGGAGAGGGCGCCAGGCCTGGGAGGCTTGGGTTCCTGGTGCCTTCATCAGCTGTGTGACCAGAGACAGGTGCTTTCCTCTCTGACTTCATGACTCATCTATCAGATGAGAATAAAAATAGAAATCAACTTCAGAAGCTTACAGCCAGGACTCCATGAGGTCAAGAGAAGAAATGCACAGTGCCCGGCACAGAGCGAGCCGCCCGAAATGCCAGCTATTCTTAGGTTTGACGAATTCCAGCGGCAGGGATGCCAAGCCCCATTTTATGAAAAAGGAAGATTGTGGACCGGGAACGTGTACCGCACACGCGGCGCTAGCAGAGAGGGCCCCACTGGGGTTTTCTGCTCGCGGTCCTCCCCTGGCTTTGGCCTCATTTCCTGTTGCTGTTTTTCTGAGCCAAGGTCTTACTCTGCACCACCAGGTCCAGTTCAGCCTCATTTTCTTTTCTTTCTTTGGCGGAACTGGGGATCAAACTCAGGACCTTGCACTTGCCGGGCAGGCTCTTGTGCCCCTGAGCTATCTCGCTGGCCCTGGCCCCTAGCCTCATTTTCTATCCCTTCCTCCTTGACACGGGGCTCCAGCCACACTTATCCCTGACATTTCTCAAACATGGCCTGGGGCCTTTGCACTTGTTGGTCCACACTTAAAATACTGTTTCGAAGGAACCTGCAGGCCCTGGTACTCCCTTTATTGTCTCTGCCAGTGGCACTTTCTCAGTGTCACCTGCCCTGGCCACTGTCTCATTTCTTTTTTTTTTTTTAATTTAATTTTATTTATTTATTTATTTGTTTGCTTGTTGTGTTTGTTTGTTTCTTTCTTTATTCATTTTGTGGCTGGCTCAGCCTGCCCTGGTGGTGGCGCTGGCGCAGCATGTGGTGCCGGGGATCGAACTGCAGTCCCCACAGTCGCCTGAGCCCTCCTAAGCAGGCGCTTTAGACCACTGAACCATCTCGCCGGCCCCACTGTCTCATTTCTAAACCTACCTTTGTTTTCCCAGAATACTTTCTAGAAAACTTTCCACAAAACAGGCTTTAGGAAGGCAGACACTTTTTGTTTCTGTATAATTTTTCCCTTTTGGTACTGGGGATGGAACCCGTGGCCTTCACACTGAGGCTCACTAAATCACTCAGGCTGGGCTCAAACTCATGACCCTCCCATTTCAGCTTTCCAGGGATTTGAGATTACAGGTGTGCACCACGACACCGTCTTTTCTTTTTGTTTGTTAGCCAGACATTGAACTCAGGACCTTGTGCTTGCCAGGTAGGCGCTGTGCCACTGAACTATATCCCCTGCCTCACACCTGGCTTTTAAACTTTTTTAAAGGATTATACAGCATTCCTATTTGGCTTTTCACTTTGCAGTTCTGGGGTTGGGACACTCACGTGCCAGGCAACGGCCCTACCACTGAGGGGCACCCAGGCCCTGGAGGCCTCCTGAGTGAGGGACGTCACTAGACATGGGGGCAGGTGATCATGCCCAAGGACAAAACCTAGATGTGCGGAGAAACCCTGGACCCAGGGAATAATACAGCAGGGCCAGCCTGGGGCGGGGATGGGGCCGCTGACCACAGCTGCTTGCGCACAGCCTGGCCCTTGAGGGTTTCCACGTTGAAGTTGTTGGTCCGAGCCGGCATGATGAAGAAGGCGACCACCGTCTGCTCACTGCCATTCACCTGCGGCGAGGAACAGGGGGAGGCCAAGTGCACATGAGGGTGGGCCAGCCCCCCCATGGCCAGCCCAGGGACAGCCAGGACCCTCCCAGGGCCCTTCCTGCTGAGGAGACTCATAAGGCAGGGCTGCCCGGGCTCCTGGGCCTCAGATTGTCTTTCTGAGGTATTTCCACCTCCCTGGTCCTACGCTCCCCAGGTTTGCACTCTTTCTTTCTTTTTTCTTTCCTTTCCTTTCCTTTTCTTTCTTTCTTTCTTTTTTTTTTTTTTTGTCTTTTTGAGACAGGGTCTCGTTATGCAGTTCAGGCTGGCCTTGAGCTCATTTTTGTAGCCCAGGCTGGTCTCAAACTCGCACTGATCCCCGTCTCAGCCTCCCAAGGGCTGGGATTACAGGTGGTGGGTTTTTTTTTTTTGTTTTTTTTGTTTTTTTGAGACAGAGTCTCATACTATACTATAAGCTGCCCTTCATCTCACTATGGAAAATTAAAAAAACAAAATAACAACAACAAAAAACCTCACTATGGAGACCTCATAGTTATATGAAGGCCTCACCCAGGCTGGCCTTTAACTCGCAGCAATCCTTCTGCCTCAGCCTCTTGAGTTCTGGGATTACAGGCATGTACCACAACACCTCACTTCTTTTTCTGAGAGGCTGTAACCATTTTTTCTTTTCTTTTTTTTTTTGCAGTACCAAGGACTGAACTCGGGACCC
Organism: Capromys pilorides; assembly: GCA_004027915.1. Taxonomy (NCBI): domain Eukaryota; kingdom Metazoa; phylum Chordata; class Mammalia; order Rodentia; family Capromyidae; genus Capromys; species Capromys pilorides. The sequence continues at coordinate 10,607 of PVKN010001633.1, forward strand.
TGTGCTTGCCAGGCAAGCGCTTATTCCACTGAGATATCTCCCCGGCTCAACACCTAGCTTTTCTTTTTCTTTCTTTCTTTTTTTCTTTTTCAGTACCAGGGATCAAACTCAGGACCTTACACTTGCTAAGCAGGCCCCTATATCCCTGGTCCCTTCTTTTTCTTTTTGAGACAGATATGAAGTTTAGGCTGGCATTGAACTCACTTTGCAACCCATGTTGGCCACAAACTTTCACCAGTCCTCCTGCCTCAGCTTCCCAGTACTGGGATTACAGGTATGTAGGCCACCCCACCTGGCTCTGTGCACTGATTTTATCAGCACACACACACACACACATCCCAGGTCTCACTCTGAGCAGATAGTTGAGCCGCGCCAAGGCTTCCAGGAAGACGTCTGCTCCTTTGTTAGAGAACTCATAGCGGCCGGCAATAAAGAAATACAAGGTCTTGTCCAAGTTGAAATCCAGGTGCCTAGAGAAGCCACACAGCAGGGTGAAGCCCAAAAGCCTCATCTTGTGGTCCTGTCCTCAAAACTACAAATCCCAGAAGCTACAGAGGCAAAGCGTACTTTAGACAATGCAGAAGTATCATGGACCTCTCTCCTATGGGCTATGGCTCTTTCCTCCTTACATGGGGATCACTTTAATATTTTCCCTTGTTCTAAACAAGCTGAGCTCTTGTCTGCCTGGGCACTCCTCAGACACAGGGCTTCAGGTCCAGCCTCCTCCCTCAGACCCAAGGTTCTAAGCCCCATCTCCTTAGCCACACAGGTATCCTGGCCACATACCCATAAAAATGGCCCCGCACAAACTCCTGGATCCGAGCTTTGCTCTGAGCATGGAGGTTCTGGAACTCATGCATGGCAGAGAACTTCTTGACATTCAGTCCATTGGGAGTGACAATATCTGGGATTAGGTAGAAGGTCTCATGTTTTATTTCATTTTTTTTTTCATTGAGGTCAATGTGGTTGAGTGAATCAGTGAAGGACAGAACCCCACCCTTTTGCAACTCGTTTCAACAGGTCTTCTGGGAACTCCTTTCCTGCTGCCCAGATGCCTTCTTGCCTAATGTTACTTGCGTGTGCTCACAAGTGTAACTACCAGCTTCCTCAGCTCTTGCAAACGGCTGACAAGACATGGAACTGATCAATATCAGAGATTCTGGGATTTTGTTTCCCCTTATCCTATCTTGAAATGGAAGGGACTAGATTATTTCTTCCACCATGCTTTTCTCCCAAGATATATTCTCTACCATGAAGCCTCTTTTAGAACCCATTCCCTCACCTCAGAGAAATTAAACCATGTCAATGAAAGACTACAACCCCTAGGTCAGCTTCCAGGGCAAAGTTGCAAGAGTGTAAAGAGCTGAACACTTGTAGTTTCCACCTTATGCTCAGTAAAGACAGGTATTCAGATTTTTTTCTTTTTATTTATTGGATACAGGGTCTCACTACAGTTTGGACTCGTGGTGATCCTCCTGTGTCAATCTCCCCAGTGCTGGGATTACTTTTCTCAAAAATAATGCTACTATCGCTGCACTTCCTTTGGGGAACCAGTAACTACATGAGCCAATGACTGAATTTTACCATGTCAGAAATGGTTCAGTGGAACTACAACTCCCATCATCCTCCAAGATGTATAAAACCAAGCAGCCTGACTTACAGGTTACCACACCAAATCCAAAGCCTACTGAGCTGTGTCCTTATCTATCTATCTATCTATCTATCTATCTATCTATCTATCTATCTATCTATCTGTTGTAGGGTCTCATTATGCAGCTCAGACTCATGGTGATCCTTCTGCTTTCGGTTTCCCCAGCACTGGGATTATGGGTTTGTGCTACTATGCTGGGACCCTGGCTGCCTCAGTACACCTCCAGGGCAGGGCTTATGGGGAATGTAGTGCCAGGGGTCAAACTGCAGTTCCTGTGCTTGCCTAAGCTTGCCTATGTGGGAGCTTTAGTCTGCTGAGCTATCTCACTGGCCCCATTCTTTATATTCAAAAAATTGGCAACGACCCTGGCATCGACGGTTGTCTACCTCATCTGGTCTGGGAACCCTGGCCCCAACCCCTACCTGGCTTCCTCTTGAGCAGGTGCTGAGCCTCAATGGCCGTTATCTGAGACACAGTGGTGAAGACGTGGGCACAGTGGGCTGCTGCCCGCTCCATGCAGTAGCGGTGATAGATTTGTCTCTCCCCGGCTTCCTTGTCTACATTGAACTGGAATAGGTGGAACGAGGCGGCACAATTGGGTTAGGAGGACTCAGGAGAAGCCCTAAAGGTTTAGCCTCCAGGGTCCTGGGAGAGTCTGGGGCTGGGAGCTGGACTCCTGGGTCTCAGGGAGGTGGGGCCTGGGGCTTCGATCTCCTTGGGTTTCCCAGCCCCCAGCATCCACTATAGCCCAGCTCACGTTCTCCAGGTTGTTGTAGAAGTCCACAGCTCCAGCACACAGGTAACGTCCCAGCAGAGTGGCATGGGTGGTGAAGATGGTGGCGACAGGCAGCCGGCGGGCACGGCACAGGCAGAGCCCCACACCTGCCAGCCACTCGTGGAAGTGGGCAACCACATGTGGCTTTTCTTCACTTTGGGCCAGGAACTGTGGGGCAACAGCAACAGGGTCACGGTGTCGCCCGAGTGTAGCATGAGTCAGCAGTCCCCAACGTGGACAAAGAAGCAGGGGAGAGGCAACTCCATTGCTTCTAGTGCTCAGAGTGGGTAGCTGTCCCCTCCGTGTGGAGGTTAGACAAGCTGCCCTCACCCCATAGGCTGGAGTTGTTTGTTTGTATCAACCTGTTAAGTCATAGCAAGGATGAATTGAGAAGACTGAGGATTTTGTGTCCCTAAATCATGGACACAATTCCTGGAGACTCCTTATTTACAGGAAAAGTAACTACAATTCCCAGAATGCTTTGGAGCAAGCTGTTCTTAAATTGTCCCTGGGCATGATAAATTAAGTTTCTCGCACCTCTTAAATCCTAAAAGGTGATTAGAATCACAATTCTTGGTTCTGCGAGGTTGTGAATCCTCAAATATTCAGGTCTACATCTGAGAGTTTTGGTCTAGCCACTATTGGACTGGAGAACTACAAGCCCCAGAATCCCTTGGGCCTCTGTAGACCACTTCACCTTAGTGTGAATGGCACAGAATCTCTAAATTGGAAATCAGTAAATGAAGCTAAGATCAACAGTATAGATTTCTTAGAAAATGAGATCATGTCTTCAAAGGTCAGAGCTAATGACTGGTTCAAAGAATTTATAACTCCCAGAATGCCCCAGGAGAAGCCCATTCTCTGGCCCTTGGGATGGCCATTGCAGTTTCAGGCTAAGTGGAGAGTGATCGGGTTTGTGGTGGGGCCTACCTCCCCGAGGAACCAGGTGGTGAGGAAGCCAAAGAGGACAGCGTCATTGGCTTCTCGGTCATACCAGGGCACCCCGATGTTGCAGGTGTCCCAGAGCTCTCCTTTCCAGCGTTCCAGGGCCCAGGCAGAGGCCCCCACATCCAGTAGCACCACCAGGGGGCCCCCCTCAATCAGCCAGCGCCCGAAATACACCTGCGGGAGGACAGCAGAGAGGTTCAGGGCTTTTATGGTTATTTTTTTAAAACAGGGTCTTGGGCTGGCGAGATAGCTCAGTGGTCTCAAACGCCTGTTTAGGCAAGCTTAGGCAAAGTACAGGGACGAGGTTCAATCCCTGGCACCACATGCTGCACCAGCCCTGCCCCAGGGCAGGCTGAGCCAGCCACACACACACAAAGAATAAAATAGGATCTTGCCATGTATGTACTCCAGGCTGGCCTTAAACTCACAAATCCTCCTGCCTCAGCCTCCTGAGTGCTGGGATTATAGGTGTATGCCACTATGTCCAATCATCACGACGCTTTCTCTCATTATTTCTTCTATGCTGCTACTTGTGAAGTGTTTTAACTGGAAGTCGTCTGTCTTCCTCCCCACTGTCTCATTTCTGTCCTCTTATAGTGTATCTGTCACCAGCCACCTCATCTCTGCAACCACATTCCTACCACCCCCTACTCCTCTCTTTTTTTTGTGGAACTGGGGCTTGAACTCAGGCCCTTGTGCTTGCCAGGCAAGCACTTATTCTACTGAGCTATCTCCCCAGCCCTTTTTATGTCTTTTTAAGACAGGATCTCACTATGCAGTTCAGGCTGGCCTTGAGCTCACTTCTGTAGCCGGGGCTGGTGTCGAACTCACACCGATACTCCCGCCTCAGCCTCCCAAGTGCTGGGATTACAGGCGTGCGCCACCACGCCCGGCCCTAGTCCTCTTTTCTCACCCCAACTTCAGTTTCTGCACGCACACCACTGTCTCTGGGGTTGCGGTCTGGTTTCATCCCCAGTCACTTTACTGTAGGTGACCACATTCCTACAAGGAAGACTTTGGCCTTGGTGCGGCCCCTGCCCAGCTCCGGCTGGAGGACCAGCAGCCATCCTCCCCCACCAGCTTCTCCAGCCCCAGGCACACTCCACGCTCCTCCCCCTCCCAGCTGTTGTCTGCCCTTTTGCTGGGGGCGCTATTCTTAGGAGCAGCTACCCTGGAGGAGGGACAGGGTCACTCTGAGTTCCCTTAGGGTCACAGTCTGGCCTGACAGACTCTGAATCCCCAGAGGCTGTGGATAAGTAGGGGCACCGCAGTACCTCTGCCCCTCAGCTCAGACTGTCTGCACCTCCTTTCTGCCTGCTGACCTGTGCTCCCCCTCCTGAGAGGCGTAGTTTCTTAGTCTTCATCCTGGGGCCCTAGACTCTTCCTCTTTTCTTTAGTCCCTGGGTGTGCTTATCTCAGACATATTCCCTAGGTCAGCCAGTCTGTACTCCCTGCATTGATATTCATCTTTCTACTCTGGACCTGACTTATATAGTTCAGGCTGTCCTTGAACTCACTTAAGTAGCTCAGGCTGGCCTGGGGACTCACTGAGATCCTCCTGCATCAGTCTCCTGAGAGTTGGGATTATGGAATTACAAGTGTGTGTTGGGAGTGCAGGAAGCCAGGAAATTGATCAAGTGTGTGCACCACCAAAACCAGACTTTTTTTTTTTTCTTGGCGGGACTGGGGTTTGAACTCACAACCTTGCACTTGCCAGGCAGGCACTTGTGCCATGGAGCTATCCCTCCCCCTTTTTTTTTGAGACAGAGTCTCACTATGTAACCCATGCTGGCCTCAAACTTGCAGTGATCTTCCTGTCTCAGCCTTGGGATCACAGTATTGGGATCACAGGTCTCTACCTCATCCCCTAGGCTGACTGCCTAACTTTCTGTAGGACTGAGGACCTTAGGTCCTTGGAGCCAGAGCCCCCCACCCCACCTGTGCATTCACCCACAATGGGCTCCCTGCTCCTGAGTGTGTCCCTTTTCTCCTCTGGATCTGCCTGGGAAAGTGCCACCACTGCTCAGGCGCCCCCCACCCCCACCCCCACCCCAGCATGCTGGTGGCCAAGTCCCACCTTGCAACCCTTGCTGTTCATGGAGTCCAGCGTCTTCTTCAGGGCCGGGGTTGGAGGCTCAAGCAGCTCCACCTGGGTCCTCACACCCTGCTCCGTGTAGGGTCCCACCAGGTAGTAGTTGTCACCCCACTCATCCCCTGTCACCTTCGCCTTGGTCTGCAGCACGGTGTAGATGCCCCCAACTGTGGGCCCAAGTGTGTGAGCACAGGCCCAGCCCAGGTCCACAGGCCTGGGATGGGGTGGGGGAGGGGGGAGGGGGTGGGCTGGGTTGGGGCTGGACCCCCAGATCAGGAGAAGCCAGGACCAAAGACAGAGGGGCTGGAGGGCAGACCTCCAGAGTCTGAGCAATTTAGGGGCTGAACCCCAAGCAAGGCAGATGATGAGGATAACTGGGACCCAGTTCTTGAGCTCTCAGCCTTCAGGAGTTGTGTTTAAATTCTCAGGCTCAATGGCCATGGCGAGGAGAATTCTTCTGAGCATATTCAGCTTCCCAAATTACCTAAGAGAAGACTGAATTATCTTGGCCTGCTTCTCAGGGATCCCGCTGACCTGTCTGCCAGGCTTCTCCCCATGACTGGGGACACAGGTGTACAGGGTCCTGCTCCTCTCACAACCTCACCTCCAGCCAGGGGGTCTGGGCCTCGTTTCCTCACCTCCTAAAGCCTGGACCCTGGCAGTTCAGGCTCTGAGTCCACAAGCCCTGGCTCATGCTAGGAATCTCTGTCCCTTTCTCCTCCATGACCAGCAAAGCAAACCCCGCACCCGCGCTGTTTGAGGGGTGAGTCTGAGACTGGGATTCCAGCCCCAGAGGCCCAGGACACAGAAAGGCCAGCTCCCAGCCACTCCCACCCAGGGCCCAGCCCCTGACCAACTTAGGACTTCCCAGCCTTACCACCCTGGGATACACATGTCCAAAGTCACAGGCCCAGGCCCTTGGCTCTTTCAAAGCCTAAACATTCAGGTTCCCAATGTGCTCCCACTCTAGGACCTAAGAATGAGGGTCTCCAGCCCCCTACAAGTTGTACTCTCAAGCCACCAAGTCCCCGAATGCTTCCCCTTTGTCCCATGTATTCCCTCTCCTAGTGGCTGTGCCCCAGTTCTGAGGGACATCCCAAAACCACCTTACCCAGGACCACAGGTCCTCACCCCAGTTTCTGCGTGCACATGTTCTACCCCCATCTCCTTCCTGGTTCAGGACTCAGGTTCCTGGGAAGGCCCCTTCCAAGACCTGGGAAACTGCTATTCTACTGTCTGTGCTAGGACCCAGGGCCCGGAAGCCTCCTTCTGTTTTAACTCTGAACTTTTCTTAGTCCTTCCTGCTCAGGGCCTAGGAGACAAACCCAGTCCCTCTCAAGGACAGAGGAGTCACAGGCACCTTGCCCAGGGCCCAAGAGAATCCCATGTGTCCCTATGAGTCGGCCTTCCGGGCCTCCATCCCCAATTTCCCTTCTCGTCAAGGGCCCTGGCGCCTGTGTGCTCACCCTTGTTGGCCACCTCCCAGGCCACCTCGAAGAGCACTGTGTTCTCCAGATCGAACTCATCCTCCCACTCCTCCAGTCCTGGCAGTGAGGACACAGACAACGTGCGGCTCAGAGGCATAGCTGGCACGGGATGGAGGCTCCGAGGACCACAGGTGGGGACCCCGGAGGTGTCCAAGGAATGCACCAGGCAGGGTGAGCGGCCCGGTAGCGATTGTAGAGGGGAAGCTTGCAGCGCGCTCCGCTTCCTATTACGCGACCGCACCCCCGCCCAGAGAGCGTTCGGACTTGGACAGAGGTGGCCGTAGCCTTTTACAGACCCTGGAGGCAAACCTGCAATGAGTCGGGCGGCCGCCAGGAGGCGGCTCCCGCACCCAACCAGCCATTGGCCAGCGCCCGGGGGCGGGACTCTCCTATCTCCTCATTGGTGGAGAAGATCTAGTTAACTCCATCCTCCTCCTCCTTAGCTGTGGAAGAGCTCCAGGGGGCGGGGTCTGTCCCTGTTCGGAAAGGAAGCGATTGGCTTTTGAATATAGCAATCTGAACGTAGAGGCCGCAAGTGGGGAGGAAGAAGAGGGTGGGATAAAAAGGACAGGGAGCGTGGAGGACGTGTGGTTGCTAAAAGATGTGTTAGGAGTTTTGCAATCGGTCTCTACCGGGGTGGGGACTGAGTAAGAGGAGGAGGAGCCAGGAGACGTTAGGAAAGGACGCAAGAGTTCCGGACAACCATCCTTCAAACAGCTGGGCCGAATGGGCGGGGTCTAATAGTGCCACCCCGCCCCAACGGGAGATTTACATATTTATGAAGAACCATCGAGAGGTTTGGATGACCTGCTAGGCTAGAGGCTCCAAACGCTTCGCTGCTGTCGGGTTTCCTTTTCCGCTAAGATACGCACCGGTTGGTGAGCATCATGGCAACTGTGGTAAGTGTTGGCGCGTGAAAAAGGACTGGATCTGCACTCTCGAGGCTGAGGGAGGTGGGGATTAGAGACCTGGACCATAGGGTCTCAGGAGGAAGGCAGGGCCTGGGGTCTGAGGGAGGAGGCGGGGCCTGGACCCCAAGTCTGAGAGAGGAGGCGGTTGGACCCGGTGTCCTGTATCTGAGAAAAATGCAGTAAGACAGGATAGGCTCCTGGATTCTTCGGTCTGATCCCCATGGTGGTGTAAACTCCACCTGCAACTCTGGGCGCAGTCAGCGGCCCATCTTGCAGACTTTTGCCCCTGTCTGACGAGGATTGTAGCATCTTGCGCTCCAGTCGCTTAGGAACATTGGGCCGTTAGCGGTGCAAATGCATCTGAGTTCCAAGGGACAAGAGCAAATACGATCCTGCTCTGTATGCTTGAGAACACAAAGCCCCTTGGTGGGTTTTTATTTTTATTTATTATCTCTGCCACCGGAAATCGAACCAAGACCTTGTGCTTACCAGCAAGCGCTGTACCGCTGATATATATATATATATATATACATGTGTATATATATATATATATATATATATATATATATATATATATCTGGTCCCTTGGTAAGGTTTTTTTTTGTTTTTGTTTTTTTAGCAGAAATAGTGATGGAAACTAAAACTATGTCAGTGGGACCGAGCAAGGATTGGGGCAGAAGTTGGGCTCTTGTCATGGCTCCGTTCTGGCCTTTGTCCTGCTTTTAGCACCTTATGCAGGTCTCCTCTCCTTGCAAATGCTCAGTGAGTTACTGTGTGTTTCAGTGAGTGAGTGTGAGATCCAAAGTTATGAGACAAAAGATACGTTGGGCCGGGCACCTGCTTCGCATGCACACAGGTGAAATTGTGTCGCTCGAACCTGGGGTAGGCTGGGCCTCCAGATGGTTTGGTCCCAATGGTGACCCCACTCTTGAGGAAGAAAGGGCAGGGGAGAGAGTTTAGTTTGTTGCTGTTGCTATGGCAAGGAGGAGGAAGTGACTAGAGTAGAAGAGAAGCAGGGCAATGCTGACAAGTCCTGCCAAGGAAATTGGGATGTCTGAGGCTGTGACAGTGCTGAGGTGTGTTTGTTATTTTGACACAGGGTCTTGCTGTGTAGCTCAGGTTGGCTTTGAACTTACTAGGTGGCTCAGGCTGGCCTGGAACTCACGGAGATGGCTCTCCCTCAGCCTCCTCAGTGCTGGGATTCCAGGCATGCCACCGTCACATTCAGCGGGAGTACTGAGTTTTTTGGTATGTGTCTATGGTACTGGAAATCCACATGACACTGGGTTAGTGAGCAGCTGTGTACAAGAGTTCTAGTGAAAGGAAAAGACCTATAGGAGGCTATTTGTGCTCATGGGGTCTGTTTATGTCAGGTGAACAAAGTCTGGGATTCCAGAGTCCTTGTCTCCACCCCCCCATGGAGGATGTGTGTGCTTGCGTGTGTTCATGTGTGTGGACATGTGGGTGCAGGGGTGTTTCCTGTCTCTGAAAGGGGCGGGGGAGGGGCTAGCTCATGCTCCCATGACCCTCTTCTCCTGCCTATGAGGAGAGAGGAGTGGAGAAGGTCACGTAGACTGGCCGTATGGGGCCAGGAGTCTCACATTATGACTCCTGAGAGAAGATGTTCCTCTAGCTGATGTGTCATGTCCTGTCTAATGGAGGAAGAGGAGGAAGCTGAGGGAAGGAACGAGAGTCGGGACAGGTGCCCAAGGAGGTGGTGAGCGTGCTGGCTTCTATTCACTTGTTAGGAGGACCCAGCTGTGCTGTGCACACCTGCAGTCCCAGCATGTGGGAGGCGGAGGCAGGGGGATCACTGTGAGTTTGAGGGAGGCCAGCCTGAAGAATATAGTGAGTCCCTGTCTCAACAAAACAAAAGAGGAAAGAAAACAAAAAGAATATCATGAGTATCTGAAAAAATGCGAGGGACATCAAAGAACTCACTTTCTAGGGTGAGCTTTGTTTTGCTTGAGATAAGTCTTTATTAAGGTACGCTTGTACCATACAGTTTACCTGCTTACAGCTAGTCTATTTACAGAGTTGTGCAGCCATGACTATAATCAGTACTTACTGTCTTTTGGGGGCAGAGTTTCGCTCTGCAGTTCAAGCTGGCCTTGAATTCACTGTGGAGCCCAGGCTGAACTCAAACTCCTGGCGATCCCCCTGCCTCAGCTTCCTGAGTGCTGGGATTACAGACGTGGCCACCATGCCCAGCCACCATAATCAATGTTAGAACATTGTCATTACCCCAACAGGAAACTTCAACTGTCTTTTTTTTTTTTTTTTTTTTTTGTGGAACCAGGGATCGAACTCACTGGACTTGCACTGGCCAGGCAGGCACTTGTGCCCCTGAGCTGTCTCCCCAGCCCCTCTTCCCCTCAACTGTCTTATCTCGAAGCTTCTAATCTTTCTGTACTTCTCACCCTCAGCCTTAGGTAACCACTATCGACTTTCTTTTTTTTTTTTTTTCAGGACTGGGGTTCAAACTCACGACCTTGTACTTGCCAAGCAGGCACTTGTGCCACGGAGTTATCTCCCCAGCCTTAACTTTCTATCTTGGCACACTGGCCTGTCCTGGATTTTTGGTGTCAGTGGAATCATAAATGTGTGGCCCTCTGTGTGGGGGTCTCATTCACTTAGCACGATGTTTTCAGAGTTCATGTTCTAGCCAGTGTTGGAGGACCCTCCCTGTTGGTAGCAGAGTACCATGCCATTGTACAGCTAGAGCACACTGCATTTATTCCTTAGGCATTGGGGTTGTGTCTTACCTTTTGGGTGGTGGGACTAGAGCTGCTGTAAACATTTGTAGTACATGTTTGTTGGACTTTTTTTGTTTTTTGAGACAAGCTCTTGCTGTGTAGCTCAGACTGTCCTCAAATACACTGGGAACTCATGGCCATCCCCCTGCCTCAGCCTCCTGAGTGCTGGGATCACAGGCCCGTGTTGCCATGCCCAGCTGTTTATTCAAACTACAAACTTTGAGGCCTAAGGTGAACAAGAGAGGCATGGGCTGTGCTGTCTGAGTGCCTCATGTATTGGAGCCCAGGACACTTATCTGAGGCTTTCTTGTGAGAAATTATGCAGGGATGTCAGACCCCAAGGGGAGGCGTTGGCCAGGAGAGGTCTCACTGCAGGACTGACACCGGATATCTGTGGGAAAGGGGGGCGGGGCAGGCCACTGTGGTGAGGGGTGCTGGGTGCTGTGATTCAGGTTGCAGGGGGTGGTCCAGAGTTCTTGGTTATTGAGGGTGAGGAGGACACCATCACGTACCAGGTAATGCCTGGGTGCTAGGCCCAGAGGCCGGGGCAGAGCTGTGACTAGACTGTCCTTGTCTTCCTGAGTCAAATGTTGTGGGAACTGATCACCGAGCTATTGGTGACAGCTGAGTACAGTGGCAGGGACTTGGGTACAGGCAGTTGCCTGCCTGTGGAGGAGGGAAGCGGGGACAGAGGACGCCACAAGGGTCCTTCTTATGCATCTTCCTGCACCCCCCCCCCCAGGCTGCCACAACCAAAGTCCCGGAGATCCGTGACGTGACGAGGATTGAGCGCATTGGTGAGTGAGGCAGGTGGAAGCAGCACCCAGATCCCCATTGCTCG
>PVKN010001633.1:22167-32413 GCA_004027915.1 Capromys pilorides
GTCTGAGGGGGGTCCTGTACCCTCAGCACACCAGCCTGTGCTCCCTGCAGGAATGGGAGTGTGTCCCCAGCCCAAAGCAGACTCTGCGGGTGACCCCAAGTGCGTGCATCTGCATGATGGGTGGGGGGGGGGGGCAGAGCATAACTGTGGCCCCAGTTCAGCTGAGTTAGCTGAGGCCAGCAGGGTGTGGTCACACAGGAGGATGGGAGGCGGCCCCGATGTGGCCGGGAGCTCCTTGCTGGGCCCTCTGAGTGTCCTCACTCCTGAGCTGCGCCGTCAGCAGCTTCTCGCCCACTGGGCCAGTTGCCTCAGCTGTAAGTGGAGGTAAATTGTTCCCCTCCTTGATGAAAATGATATCCAAAACCGTAACCGAGCACAGTGGCTGCTGTGTGCAGCGGTGCTGCTCAGTCTGCTAGAGCGTGACCCTCCTGGGAGCTGAGGACACCATGGGGCCGGCTATGCCTGGTCACTGCCCTTGGGTTCCCCGGGCTAGCAGCCGTGTTGGAACTCTTCTTGAAACACCAGAGGGTAGATCTTTTCTCTGTTGAACCTTACTCACCTTCTGCTATTGCAGTCAAAGGCAGCCCTCATGACATGGTTTCCATAGGACTTGAGTTATGAAGGCAGGTAGCTGTCTGAGAGCTGTAGTTTTCAGTGTTCTGGTGAAAAGCTCTGGAGTCTGCCGGATTTCTCACTGGCTGTGTGGTCTGGAGTGTGGATCCCAACCTCTCTGAGCATCTTGTAAATCTGGACCTGCGCTGGGCGTGGTAGCACATACTGTTAGAACAGCCTCCCAGGTTGCTGAGGCAGGAGGATCTCTGAGTTTGAGGCCAGTCTGGGCTCCATAGTGAGTTTAAGGCCAGCCTGAACTATACAGCAAGAGACCCTGTCTCTTAAAAAAAAGACCTTTGGGCCGTTGTCACCGAAGTATTCTGAGGTGACGGTGGCTGGGCTCAGTTTCTGAATGCTAAGCAAGCCAGGAGCACAGAGGTCAGTGTTGGTCCTCTGATTATTTCTCGGGGTGCTGACGCGGCTGATGGGTTGGGAGTGATCCTAGCTCAGTGCAGTGTGTCCCCGAACTGTCCCCTGGAGGTGGGGACCGGGTCCTCAGCTGACTAAGAGAGAAGCAGTGGGGTGGGAACCCACTTGCCTCCGCCTCCCGCTGCCATGGGCCGTGGGAAACCGCGCCTCTCCTTCCTCCTCACGTATGCAGGCGCGCACTCCCACATCCGGGGACTCGGGCTGGACGATGCCTTGGAGCCTCGCCAGGTAGGAGAGGGTCTAGGGGTGGGAGGCTCGGGCCCTGCCTGGGTCCGGGGGTGTGAGCTGTGCGCTGTTCTCTTGGATCTTTCCGTGCCTAGTTATAAATTTCAGCCACACGTAGAGGTGGTTTCTTTCTCTTTTCCTCTTTTTAAATATATTTGGTTGTTGCCGAGTCTCACTATGCAGCTTAGACCCCTGGTGATCTCCTGCCTTCAGCCTCCCCGGTGCTGAAATTACAGGCTGACACCACTATGCCCAGACCCTGGCGGGCTCGCCTCGCCCTGGGGGCAAGGCTGGTGCAGCGCGCGCCGGGGACCCTTGGTCCCTGTGCTTGCCTAAGCAGGTGCTTCAGTCCACCATCTCGCTGGCCCGGTGGTTTTTCTTTTTTCCTGTACTAAGCTTTGAACCCATGGGCTGCCCTGCTGAGGTATGTGACCAGATTTTTTTCTTTTTTTTTTCTTTTTGCGGGACCAGAGTTCGAACTCAGGACCTTGCACTTGCCAGGCAGGCACTTGTGCCACGGAGCTGTCTCCCCCGCCCCCAGATCTTCTTTTAAATTATATTTTGGACAAGGTCTTTCTAAATTGCCCCGGCTGGATTCAAGCTTGTAGTATTTCCTTTTCAGCCCTGTAGGGTGCTGAATTAGGCCTGGTGGCAAATGGCTATAATCCTACCACCTATGAGGCTGAGGCAGGAGGATCATGGCAAGTCAGAGGCCAGCCTGGATGACATAGTGGCTTCAAAGCCAGTCTGAACTACGTAGCAAGACCCTGCCTTAAAAGAAACATACAAGCAGAGTGGCGTTTTCGCTTTTCAGAAGACCTAGGCAGTACTGTCTGCCGTGGCCGCCCTGGCCAGGTAGGAAGTGACCCCCGTGCCTCCCACCCTTAGGCTTCACAGGGAATGGTGGGTCAGCTGGCGGCCCGGCGAGCAGCGGGAGTGGTGCTGGAGATGATCCGCGAGGGGAAGATTGCTGGGCGGGCCGTCCTCATTGCGGGCCAGCCGGGTACTGGGAAGACCGCTATCGCCATGGGTAAGAGGCCTCGTGGGGCCCAGAGCCCCTCCCATGTAAGTCAGGGCCAAGTTGGGCTCAGTTTAACGTACAGCTAACAAAGGCAGTGGCATACACAACCCAGCCTTCATTCTGTCACCTGGAAAAACCTAGACATTTGGCATTAGGGCTTAGGAGTTTCATGAAGCCCCTACCTTCCTGCCTCAGCATTCTCCACTTATATTTACTTACATGTCAAGATTACCTCATGTTCCAAGTTGGCTGCCTAAGCTCCAGCCTTCCTACTTACATTCCAGGCAACAGGATGAGAGAATTACAATGAAGTTAAACCTCACAGAGTTAATTTCCTTGACATAGCTTTCTTGGAAAGCACAGTTTTTTGCTTCTATCTTATTGACCAGAAGTTGATCATGTATTTTTATGCTGCTGCAAAAGGGACTGTTTTAATTCGGATTATTGCTACTGTGATAAAAGGAGGGTTCTGACACTAAGGAAGAGGGGAAGGATGTGCCATCTCTTGCCACCTGCTAGTGATTAATAATCTTTGGACCCAACTGTCTTTCATCTTCTGCGCTGAACTCCTATCCACCCTTCAAAACCCTATTCAAACTTCTCTACCTCTGGAGCTTGCTCTGCCCTACTCACTCCCCCAACTCAGGCTGCAGGGCCAGGTAGCCAGGAGTGAAGGGGTTGTGTCCTGCTGCCTGGGGGACACGTGACTGAGTTAGTCCCAAGCCTCGGTTTTAAGGGGCTCCCAGTCAGGATGTGCCACGGACACAGTCCCTTGTCAGGTGACCTAAGCTCTGATGGAAGCAGCCAGGACAGGGCAGCGGCTCCTAACCTTCTAGAGGAAAGCGAGTGTGGCTGCGGTGGCTGCTGGGACCAGAGGGTCGCTGAGCTGTCCGCCTTGGAGGAGGCATTAGGCTGCCCCATCAGAAGGTCCTCGCAGCCCACCCTGCCTTGCTCCCAGGCATGGCGCAGGCCCTGGGCCCGGATACCCCGTTCACGGCCATCGCCGGCAGCGAGATCTTCTCCCTGGAGATGAGCAGGACTGAGGCGCTCACGCAGGCCTTCCGCCGCTCCATTGGCGTCCGCATCAAGTGAGTGGCCGGCCTGGGGAGTGGGTGGCCATGACCTGGTGGCCCCACCCCATCCCAGCAGCCTCTGTCCTGCTGCTGTCCTCATAGCCCTCTCTCTGGCCAGGGAGGAGACTGAGATCATCGAGGGGGAGGTGGTGGAGATCCAGATTGATCGGCCAGCGACAGGGACGGTGAGTGCTGGGCTGCTCCTGGGCCCCGGGGTGGAGCCCGCTGCACCGAAGGCCAAGGCCATCGGCACTCCACAGCTGCAGCCCGAGCTGCCCGCACGCCTGCCCCAAGGTTGGCTCGGTGGCAGGGTTTATCCCTTGGTCGGCGCACTGGGACCAGGTAAACTGAGGGGGTGGTGCTGTGAGAGGTGGTCCACAGGCTCCCCACAGTGGTTCACCCCACTGGGTTAGGTGTCAGGCCCTGCTGTGCAGGGTTCTGGTGGCCGAGTGCCCGCAGGCGCCTCGCCTGGCCCTTGCGAGTGTAGGGAACTGCTAGGGTTTTACGTTTCATGACTTTTAAGTCTTCTGGGCTGTAGTTTTAAATTTTTTATTTATTTTATTTTTGTTTTTGGTACTGGGGATAGGACTCAGGACCCTGCACTTGGCAGGCAGGTGCTTATGCGTGCTGAGCTATCTCCCCAGCCCTTGTGTTACAGTTTTGTCTGCTGTCGCGGTGTCACTGTGTTGTTCAGGCTGCCTCATCTTCCTACACAGCCCAGCCAGCCTTGAGCTCCCGGGGTCCTCCCTCAGCCTCCTCGTGCTGGGGCTTCAGGCTGCTTTAGCAGCGTTCTCCTCCACCTGTGCATTTCACAGTTTATCTGTAACTTGTTTTCTTTTGAGTTCATTTCATGCAATGTGAATTGAACCACTTTTAAGTACAATTCCCTAGCCCACTGCACAGCTACTGCCTTGTACAGCCATCACCTCTGCCCAGTTCTCGAGTGTGGTCATCCCCCTAAAGGCAGGGACCCCTCGCCTGTCGCTGCTGTTCTTTCCTCTTTTCTCTCTGCTCTTCTTTTTGACTGCCCACTTTGGTCTCTGAGGCAGCTCTGGGCATTGCACAGCAGCAGGTGCACCACGCTCTGGTCCCTGTCCTGCGGCCTCATGTGTTTTTGTCTTTTTGAGACAGGGTCTTGCTATGCAGTTCAGGCTGGCCTTGAACTCACTTTGTAGCCGAGGCTGGTCTCTAACTCACACCAATCCTCCTGCCTCAGCCTCCCAAGTGCTGGGATTACAGACATTGCGCCACCACACCTGGCCCATTCATCTGTTTATGGACATACAGACTACTTCCAAGATTTTGCTACATTTGCTTCTTGTTTTTAATGGAAATACTTGCGTCTTTGTTTTGTTTTGAGACAGGGTCTCACTGTGGAGTCCAGGCTTGCCTTGAGCTGCAGTGACCCTCCTGTCAGCTGGGATGACAGGCATGCACTCAGCTGGAAATCGATTTAATGTAAAACTACATTGCCCTTGTTTTTGCTTTTTGCAGTATTAGTGCTTGAATGCTGAGCTTGCAGTGTGCTAGGCAAGCTCTCTACCACGAGCTGTATTCCCGCCCCTTTTATGTCACTCTGACACAGGGTATCCGAGTTGTCCAGGCTGGACTCAGACTTGGAATGCTTTTGCCTCAGCCTCCTGAGCGGCTGGGGCTGTGGGGCTGTACCATCTCCCCAGGCTCCAAAGGTGTGGCTTGGGCACGTGCGTGCTCTCTGCACACACGCCCCTCTCACCTGTGCTGAGCCCATGGTGGAGCTCTGCGAGCAGAAGTTGGGCCAGGGAGCGTCTGAGTGACTTTGGCGCCCACTGAGGCCCTCCTTGGCTGCGTCATCCTCTCAGGGCTCCAAGGTGGGCAAACTGACCCTCAAGACTACAGAGATGGAGACCATCTATGACCTGGGTACCAAGATGATTGAGTCGCTGACCAAGGACAAGGTCCAGGCCGGGTGAGGCGTGGGACCTTGAGAGGACGGGGCGTGGGGACCTGGGCCTCTGCCCCCTTCCTCACTTCTGCCTGCCCCACCGCAGGGACGTGATCACCATTGATAAGGCCACAGGCAAGATCTCCAAGCTGGGCCGCTCCTTCACGCGTGCCCGTGACTATGACGCCATGGGCTCCCAGGTGCGCGCGTGGGCGCCATCATCCCTTACTGCCAGGCACCCAGGACCCTCTGTGTCTCCCCCTGTCCTCTCGGTTCCATGTCTGTGGGTCCCCTGGGGTCTTCCCTGGGATTCTCAGCCCAGCACTGCCACTCTGCAGCCCCATGTGGTATCAGGTCCCTTGGGAACTCCCCACTCCTCATTGGTGTTGAGGGACTCCAGCCTGGGCCAGGTGGCGCCCATCTCCAGCCCTCACGCCTGCCCTGCTTGCCTTGCAGACCAAGTTTGTGCAGTGCCCTGATGGGGAGCTACAGAAGCGCAAGGAGGTGGTACATACCGTGTCCCTGCACGAGATCGACGTCATCAACTCCCGCACCCAGGGCTTCCTGGCACTCTTCTCAGGTCAGGGAACCTATTCCTGGTGGCTTCTTGGGACACCTGGCTCCTCTGTGTCCTGGCTTGGCTTGTCCCCTCCTTACCCTACACTCGTCCCAGCTGTTGCTGTCCAAGTCCCTCTCTCTGGTGGCATGCTGGGGACAGCTCCCTGCCCTGTCGCTGCTGTTCTTCCCCTTTGGGGCTGTTTCAGCCCCCTCCCCCAGCCCTCCTCCTGCCTTGCCCCACGGTCTCAGGGCCTCCCTCCTCTGTCCTGCTCCCATCACTGTCCTCTACCGCTCTGGCTCGGACCCTGTCTCCTCTCTGGATTCTCCCATGTGGCCTGTGTCTCCTGTAGGTGACACAGGGGAGATCAAGTCGGAAGTCCGAGAGCAGATCAATGCCAAGGTGGCAGAGTGGCGTGAGGAGGGCAAGGCGGAGATCATTCCCGGGGTGCGTGGATTGTCCAGCCTGAGCAGCCTGAGGGTGTGGGGCTGTGTGGGGGGTAGGGGGGAGCTGACGTGCACCCTGCGGCCCCCAGGTGCTCTTCATCGACGAGGTGCACATGCTGGACATCGAGAGCTTCTCCTTCCTCAACCGGGCCCTGGAGAGCGACATGGCACCTGTCCTCATCATGGCCACTAACCGGGGCATCACGCGGTGAGGGCCGTAATGGCCTTGGGCAGGGGGTGGCCACGGGGTGAGCTGGGTGCCTCGCGGGGCACCAGCTGGGAGGGGCTCCGTACCGCAGCAGCTTCCATAGGTAAGGGGCGTTGGCTGACTTCCTTGCTGTTTCATTTTGTTACCTGTTTTTTTTTTTTTTTTGAGGCAAAGTCTAGCTGTGTAGTTCAGGCTGACCTTGAACTCATTCTGTAGCGCAGGCTAACCTGAAAAGCGTGGTGATCCTCCTGCCATAGCCTCCTGAGTGTTAGGATTCCAGGCATGTGCCACTACACCCAGGCCCTGTGTTTTTAAGTTGTTGTTGTTACTGTTATTATTATACCATTTATTTATTTGATACAGGGTCTCACTATGTAGCTTGGGCTTGTAGTGTTCCTTTTGTCTCAGCCTGTCCAGTGCTAGGATTATAGGTGTGGTTTCAGGGGCCAACATGGCATGGCTGGGGTTCTGGGGCTGGCAGGGCATGCGGTACTGCGGATCAGACTTGGGTCTTTGCACTTGCCAGGCAGGTACTTAGACCGCCGACCTATCTCCCCAGCCCCTTTTTCTGTATTTTAATTGAACCCAGGCAGGGCCTTCTGCATGCTGGACGTTTTCTGCCACGCATCTACATTCCAGCCTGCAAAAGAGCAGTATTTTCTCTTCAGCAAGGCAGCCAGCAGCCTGGGGCAGGCGACAGCTGTGCCCCACGAGGACACCTACTAGGCCCTGGAGTGCTCATGGCTGCAGTTTCCAGGCAGGGAAACACCCCAGGGGGCTGCAGCAAGCCCAGAAGGCGCTGAGGGTGTTTAATTCAGATCGGATAACAGTGACACCTGATAGATACTACGTAAACTGATGTAGTTACTGAAATCACTGGGACCTAAGCAGTCACTCATCAAAACTCAGTGTTATTTTTGGTCTAAAGATACAGTGTAAGGGGCCGGCGAGATGGTTCAGTGGTCTAAAGCGCCGGCTTAGGAGGGCTCAGGCAACTGCGGGGACTGCAGTTCAATCCCCGGCACCACATGCTGCGCCAGCGCCACCACCAGGGCAGGCTGAGCCAGCCACAAAATGAATAAATAAAGAAACAAACAAACACAACAAGCAAACAAATAAATAAATAAATAAAATTAAAAAAAAAAAAAAAAAAAAGATACAGTGTAAGCCAGGCGTGGTGGTGCATGCCTGCAATCCCAGCCACTCAGGAGGCTGAGGCAGGAGAATTGCCATCAGTGCAAGGCCAGCCTGGGCTACATAGCCAGACCCTATTTCAAAAAGTAAAGAATAGAGTAATATAATAACAATGAATAGGCAAGCAAGAAATGGATAAATTCCTCAGACCCAGAGGATGATACCTGGGACCCTCCACCCGGGTGTTTCTGGCGTCCACACCCATGGTCCCAGCTCACCCCTGTCTGCTCATCCACGGTTCTGTGCATGGGAAGCAGAAAGGAAGTGGAAGGCAGGCAGCCTTGCTGGGCTGGAGTAGGACGGGCACTTTCTGAAGAATTCCTCACACTGCAGCAGCTCTGCTCGGACACATGCTTACCTTGCACCAGGCCCGGATTTTGATCCCCAGTCTAGACAAAAAAGAAAAGCCTTGACCCCATTCCCACAGCCAGGGTGGCACAGCCTGGTAGGGCCTGTGGCTCAGTACCTGGGAACTGCACAGGGACACGCAGGACAGAGACGTCATCTGTGGGGGCAGCCGAGATAGCCAGTCCTTGCTATTAGTCTTTGTTTATTTATTGTTTTAAGGTAGGTCACACTATGTAGCCCAGGCTGGCCTTGAACTCCAGACGATCCTCCTCCTGTGGCCTCCCTAATGCTGTGGGGGGTTTTTATTGTTGTTTTGGGGCTTTTGTTTGGTACTTGGATCAAACTCAGGACCTTGTACTTGACAGACAAGTGCTTACACCGCTGAGCTATCTCCCTAGCCCTACTTTTTATTTTGAGACAAGGTCTTTATTTTATTTATTTATTTATTTGTTTATTTATTTATTTATGAGACCAGAGTTTGAACTCATGACCTTGCACTTGCCAGGCAGGCACTTGTGCCACAGAGCTATCTCCCCAGCCCCTCAAGTTCTTTATTTTTAAATTATTTTTTAATGTATTTGGAATAGGGTTTACAGGGTGTTCAGGGTCTCGTTATGTAGATCACACTCACAGTGATCCTCCTGTTTTCAGCCTCCCAGGCGCTGGGCTTACAGGCATGTGCCGCCATGCCCAGTCTCAATGTGGGGGCGGGAGGTTGGAGGGGGTTGTGGGGGGACCAGCACACACACCAAGGATGAAGCCCTGGCCGCTGCACTCTACCTAAACAGGCGCTTTAGTCTGCTGAGCTATCTGGCTGGCCCTTGAGACAAAGTCTTGCTAAGTCAATAAGTTGCCTGGGCTGAGCTAGAGTTTGAATCTTCCTTTCTCAGCCTCCCTTTGTACCGACTGGTCGGTCAGCGTGTGAGCTGGGCTGTCGGCAGCCGCCAGCAATGCCTGTTTCCCCAGGAGCAGGATTGCCTGTGGCTCTCATTGCCCTCTGCAAGCTAGTGCGGCAGGACCCAGGACAGCTGCAGTCCCTTGGCCTGCTGCACTCTGTGCACAAGGCAGGGGGCCTTGACCCACTGATCCTGGACATGGATACCTGGCTCTGAGAGCACCCCGCAGGGGGTGGGTGGGAGGGATCAGAGACTGACGTGACTGTGGTGACGTGAGGTACAGCTGAAGGTCGAGCCTGTTTAGACCTCTGTATGCCATGGTAGAGCGGGGGTGGCTCATCCTGGGCAGAGCACCAAGAACCGGCACCACCTGACAGCACACGCCCTCCCCCACACCTCCCTCCCCAGGATCCGGGGCACCAGCTACCAGAGCCCCCATGGCATCCCCATCGACCTGCTGGACCGGCTGCTCATCATCTCCACCTCACCCTACAGCGAGAAGGACACCAAACAGATCCTGCGGATTCGGTGCGCAAGCGCAGTGTGCCCGATTCAGGCATGGGCCGGGTGGGGACTGGTTTGGGGCCATGCCAGGCCTGGAGGGCCACTGTGGGGTGAAGCAGGGTGCCCTGTGAGAGATGAGAGGGAAGGAAAGGGGCCAGGGAACTCAGGTCTTAAGTGTAGCTTCAGTGTGTGTGACTGGGAGATGCCAGGAGGAGGAGGCCAGAGTCCCTGTGCAGCAGCCAGAGCCCCACCCCCGCTGTAGGTGTGAGGAGGAGGATGTGGAGATGAGTGAGGACGCCTACACCGTTCTCACCCGCATCGGGCTGGAGACGTCGCTGCGCTACGCCATCCAGCTCATCACGGCGGCCAGCCTCGTGTGCCGGAAACGCAAGGTCGGTGCCCCATGGGCCCTGCCACGCAGGCTTCCGGCACTGTGGCTAAGGCGTGGAGGATGTTTTCTTTTTGGATGTTTGTTTTTTTGAGACAAGGTCTCGCTGTGTAGCCCAGGCTATACCCTAACTCACCCTAATCCTCTTGCTCCAGTCTCCGGAGAGCTGGGAGGTGTACACTGCCACCCTGAGGCTGGAGGATGTTTTTGTCCCTTGTGTTTGTTTCTGTGTCTCCTGGTCTGGCACTTAGGTGCCCAGTGTCTGTCAACTACAAGTTGATGCTAAGTCCATTTCCCAGGTGGAAAAGCTGAGACCTAGGCTGAGCTCACAGCCAGGAGACAGTGAGATGGGATTGGAACCCAGGCGGTCTGGCCCGGGAGCCTGTCTTGCCTGCCAGCTCTAGCACGGGTGAAATGGGGTG
>PVKN010001633.1:32513-49804 GCA_004027915.1 Capromys pilorides
CCAGACTGTCTCCCTTCTTCTTGTAGAAGGGGAAACCATGGACACCTCCTGAGCTGGAAGTCCCCCCTACCCCACCCTGTTTTCTACAAAGTTCAGACACTGTGAATTTGTATAAAATGGTTTCTCAGTTGGACCCATGGTGTGCGTGTCAGTCACCTGAGCCACAGAGAGACGCCTGGAGTACATGCGGGTTGAGAAACCTTTATTGGGAAGGCTTCACCGGTCCTTAGAGGAAGAGGATGCCTGGGAGGTGGGGGAGGTCGCAGGCCAAGGGCTGGGCCCTGGGACCTCCACAGTCTGAGCTGCTGAGGCGACAGGGCCCACAGTGGCAGCTGAGCGCCACAGGGAAGGAGACCACGGGGTCCACACCAGGCGGGCAGCCGGGAAGCCGGATGGAGGTGAAGCGCACTTCACGGTAGGTGCATACTGGCTGGGTCCTGGTTGTCATGGCAGTCTGCAGCACCCGCACCTGGCAACCGAAGTGGGGCTGGTGAGCATCTGCTCAGGGCCCAGGCATCATCTGAGCACTCCCTGCTCCTGGGTCCAGGCTCTGGGTGTCCAGAACCTGTGCACCTCCCACCACCCAGTGCTACCTGCAGGTCCCCTGCCTCTGCCCACCACGGCCACTCACCATGCTGGGACAGTAGCCAGCACAGATGCTGGTGGTAAAAGTGACGCAGACTGGGCAGGCCTCCTTCTCTGCAGCCAGGGTGGCGTTGATAGGCCGGCAGAAGGGCCGCAGCAGCCCCCTGGAGGCCCACGCCCCGCTCGAGCTCAGCAGCAGCCCCAGCAGAAGCCCCTGGGCAAGGTCAGTCCCTCAGGCGCTGCCACCTTGCCACCCGTTAGCCACCAGCCCGACCCCCTGGGGGCCACCCCACAGCCCAGGCCACCCTGGCGCCATTGAGCGCTTCTCCACCACTTCCGTCCTGAGGAAGCTTCTGGCTGTCATACCCTCCAGAATGAGGCCCCTGCACCTGTGACACCATTCTGTTCCTCTGGTGTAGCCTAGACGGGGGAAGCTCCCAAGGGCCTCGGCTTACCTGGAGCATCTCTGTTCTTGATGCTGCCCCTATCTTTCTCCCTGGCTTTATACCTGTAGAGTGTGGGGGCGGCAAGGCCACTTGGCGGCAGCAAGCTGGGGTAACCTGGACACTAATCTCCCGGGGGCGAGAAGCGACAAGGTCGCTGAGGCCCAACAGTGACTCCGGATCCACCTCAGTGAAGGGAGGTAGCGCCACAGGAAGTGGGGTGCAAAAGGCCCTGCCCAGCTAGGGCACCCACAGGGGCCCTCTGTGGGTCACTGATCTGACCCAGGAAGGTGCTAGG
Organism: Capromys pilorides; assembly: GCA_004027915.1. Lineage (NCBI taxonomy): Eukaryota > Metazoa > Chordata > Mammalia > Rodentia > Capromyidae > Capromys > Capromys pilorides. The sequence goes on from PVKN010001633.1 coordinate 33,840, forward strand.
GCCACCAGAGGACCCTGGAAGCCACCCATGGCTTCCTAAGAGTCCAGCCAGTTCTAGAGGCCTTTGAAGTGCTGTGCTAGGGCAGGGGCCTGTGTGTACCCGATGCCCTCAGGAGCTTCAGACAGCATTCCCCCAACACCCAGCCCTTATGAGAAGTCAGGATTCAAGGAGCCCCCTCAAAGGGCATGTTTTTCTGGTGGGCTACAGCTTTGATGGGCTTTTTACACGCCCATTCCCCCCAAGGTGGTGGGAGTGTCCAAGGCTTGGTCCCCTCAGATCAGCTCGGGCTCCAGTTGGCCGTAGCGCGAAGACTGGGTGCTGTAGGCTTTGGGCACACTGAGGATGCCTGGCAGGGGCTTCCAATGGAGGCCACCGCAGGGCGCCTCCAGCAGGCAGAGCTGGTGCAGCCGGCGCAGCGGGTGCAGTGGGGAACTGTAGGACTCCTTAGCCAGGGACAGAGACCCGCGGTGTGGCACAGCGGGGGTTGCCTGGTGAATGCAGGGTAGGCGGGCCAGTTTCTGCCGCTGGGGACCTGGCCCCCAGCCCTGACGCGTCTCCTTGAAGTTCCAGTAGGTCAGCGCATCGCGGCGGGGGTATCCAGACAGCTCCTCCCTAGAGAAGGGAAGTAGGAGGGGTGTCCTGAGATCAGACCTCTGCTTCGGAGGAACAGACCCCCAAGTCCTACTTTGAGGCATGGAACATTCGTAGGAGTCAGGGACCCCTTAGGAATGGGATGAGGAGGCATGGAATCTGAATCCCTGGGTCCAAAAAAACGGTGATAGCTGGGCATGGTGGTGCACGCCTGTAATCCCAGCACTTGGGAGGCTGAGGCAGGAGGATCAGTGAGAGTTCAAAATCAGCCTGGGCTACAAAAGTGAGTTCAAGGCCAGCCTGCACTGCATAGTGAGACCCTGTCTCAAAAAGACAGACAAAACAAAACAAAAACGGTGACTTGAGAAGCAGTACAGCTCCAATACTGAAACAGGCTCCGCCCTGAACCCTAAGGCCCTGCCCCCAGGTCTGAGCCAACTCATGGGTTCTACAGGCTGCCTAACTTAAATGAGGTTGCTGGGGCTGGGGAGATAGCTCAGAGGTACAAGTGCCTGCCTGGCAAGTGCACGGTCCTGAGTACTGGGATTGTGAGGTTTGCGCTGGGGGCTCAGGAAATTGATCCCAGGACACCTTGCTTACTAAGCTAACACTCTACTGCTGAACTACATCTCAGCCTTTTTTTTTTTTTTTTTTAATTTGAGACAAGGTCTCCTTAAGCCTCTAAATTGCCCAGGCTGGGTTCAAACTTGGAATCCTGCCTCAGCCTCTCAAGTAGTTGGGATTGCAGGGGTTGGCTACCCTTCCTGACTTGAGCACTACAGAGGTGGGAACTGGGTCAGAACTTTGGTTCTTGCTGTGTTCTGGAGTCAAAGGCTGAGGCTGTTGGAAAGGACTGGGCCCCCGGCGGCATAGGCAGGACTGTGCAGGAGGGCCACGTGGAGCAAGCAAGCATGCGGGCTCACTTGGGGTGGAAGCAGAAGTCTTGGGCCGAAGTAGTCAAATAGTGCTGATGTCGGTCCAGGACACCGTGGTCAGATATGGCAACAGGTCGGCCAGCCAGCTCAGGACTCCTTGTCCAGGGGACTAGAGCCTGAGGGCGGTGGAGGGAAGGGTGGGCAAGGAAGAGGTCACACTTGCTCCAAGTCCTGGTTTCCAGACTGGACATCTTTCTTCTACCAGGACAGCCCTGTTGGACCAGGACTTCCCTCTCCACCCTCAGAATCCTTCCCAAGCAGTTCCACACCAGGCTACTTTTATTTTTTATTTATTTTTTTGCGGGACTAGGGATTGAACTCAGGCCCTTGCGCTTGCCAGACAGGCACCCGATCACTCAAATGAAAGCTCACAGACGCGAAACATCACAGCCTTCCTACTCCACCCCCAGTCAACTTTGGTTTTGGCACTGGGAACAAATGCACCTTGGGCAGCAATTCTGCACCACTTCTTCAAGTAAACCCAGGGCCACTTCCCACCTCTACCCTGCCGGGTAATATTCTAGTTCCGCCCCTAGCCCAGCCTGCTGAGCTCAAGCCCTCTGCTTACTCCAAACCCATCTCAGAGCCAAAATTTTGAATTTCAGTCTTCTGGCTGAGACTGGAAAACTACAAGCTCCGCCCCAGCCTCCCGCACCTTCCAGATCCCTCTCAGGCCCTGGGCACACCGCGGATCGCCGTGGGCCCCTACTTCAGTGCCATCCCACCCTTCCCAGCCAGTGCTCCAAACTCTGGGTCCTCCTCTCCTACCTGGGCCGCGCCCCCAGAGTGGTGATCAGTGCGCTCGTAGATGGCATCCTGGTCCAGGGTGGGCCAACCCATGTACTGTGCCTTTGTCTCACTGTTCTGCGGTTTTTCAGTCAGGGGAAGTTGCCAGTGTCTGAGCTGCAGGAAGGCAACCAACCCAGTGACCCAAGGTGAAGTAGGGGGGACTGGGGTGCATTCTGAAGCCCCAACTCCCACACAGACCCCAGAATTTCAGGACTACCTTTTCCTCTAAAGCTTTGATCCCCATTGTCCGCCTGGGGTCTGCAGGCTCCGGGGCCTTGGGCTGTACGTAGGGCCCACCATGGGTCTTGGGCACATAAGCCGAGCCAGACGTCGTCTCCCACCTGCTGATGACCTCATCGAAATCCCAGATGTGCAAAGGCTGCCTGGCACCAGGGGACAGGGGCTCCAAGACTGTGGACTGAGAAGGTGCCACGTCACCTAAGAAGATCCAGGCTTCCCCCTCTAGCCCCTAGTGTCCAGGGCCCTTCCCTCCAGCCCAGGACTCCAGACAACAGTCCAAACCCCAATGCTCTTGGCATCCAGGTTTCTGGGCCCGAAGGCACCTCCCTTACCTGTACAGTGGGTGGGGGAAAGGACACAGGTGGGATAATGTGGTGAGCAGTGCCGCTGCTGGTGAGATGCCAGTTGGGCCAGTATCCAGGCACATCTCTTTCTGAGGTGGGTGACCACGGGGAGCCGGAGCTCAGAGGTAGGATCCGGCAGGCCATGGTCCCACCTCTGCTCAAGATGGATTGTTGTTGCTGTTGCCGTGGTAACAGAACCCGCCCATCCTAGTCGCAGCCAATGAAGAGCCGGTAAGCATCTGGATGGCTCAAGGAAGGAGACATAGGGACATTGCAAGGACTAGGCGGCAGACGGATACAGAGGAGAGGAGTATTGGAGACTTAGAGGACAACAGAAAGAGGAGCAGAGGAAGGAGAAAGGGGAAAGTTTCAGTTAGGAGACCTAGTGTGGGAAGGAGCAAGGAGACGACTCGGGGAGCAGGACAGAGAACACACACACACACACACACATCAGGACAGAGAACACACACACCAGGACAGAGAACACATGCGCGCGCGCTCTCGCGCGCCTCCTCTGCCAGGCCTGCCTACCTCGGTAACGATTTCCAGACATCCTCGAACTCCCCCTCCCTCCTCAGGCCGCTGGAGCCGCCCCGGCGGCCACCGTTCTGCCTGCCTTTGATTTGGCTGAAGACTTCCACCTGGGCATGAGAGGCGGGCGCGGCCCAGAGCGAACACACAGGGAAACGCTTAGCAAGAAGAGGGGCATGCGCTGCTTACCCAGAAGGAGACACAGGAAGTCAGAGACATAGGAAAGGGCAGAAACGGAGGCAGCAGATCCTGTCTTCCCAGGAGCCCAGATTCCTGGGGGGTGGCAGTATAGGGGCTGTCCAGGGCCTCAGCTCGAAGCTGAACCCTAAGAGGACACGTGTGTGAGCCAGGTGTGGAGGCACATGCCTGTAATCCCAGCACTTTAGGAGGCTAGAGCAGGAGGACTGAAAATTCAAGCTTGGCTTGGAGTGATTTAGGGAGACTGTCTCAAGGTAAAAATTTTAAAAGGTTGAGGGAACTAGTGATATAGATCACCCAGAGTTCAAACCCCAGGACCAGTTTTAAAGAACAAAAAAAGGAATCTAAGTGTGCGTTGGTAAGAGATCCAGGCAATGGAGAGTGTGGGGACTTCCCTGGTCACCTTCTGGTCAAGACCTCTCTGCACTTCAGCCCTCATTCTTCCATCCCCCCCAGTCCAGCTTTCAGAAAAGGGAAACTGAGGACACCTTCCACAGCCCACCTCATGGCCCCCTACTCCATTAAGCCTTCTGGGACCCTTGGTTGGATTTTTGTGGTGCTACTCAAAGCCCATCAGGGTCCAGTGATCCCTGATCCCAGGGCGTAGAGCGGCTGGTGAGAACCTCATGTCTTATTCAAGCTGGTTAGTTTCCTTCCCAATGTGGTTTAAAAATTTCAACAGGAGGGGGCTGGGGAGATAGCTCCGTGGCACAAGTGCCTGCCTGGCAAGTTCAAGGTCCTGAGTTCAATCCCTGGTTCTGGGGGGAAAAAAAAAAAATTTCAATAGGGACAGGAAGGAATAGAAACCTGGCCCAGCTCCCGGCCCAGGACTGGACTCTCCAGCACCCTGAGTTCTTACCATCTGCCCCCTCTGCCCCCACTGCGATAGGGAGCTCAGCACCACAGAACAGAGGACTGCAGCCCAACCCAGATGCCCACAGGGTCCAGTTCCCACTGCACCTACTCACTTCCTGACCCGGCCCCTCCTGCCCTCCTCTGCAGGGCACCAAGGCCACGTGCTCTGAGATTGCCTGGTGAGCAACTTACAGCCGAGGGTGTCTGATGCTCAATGCACCAGTGCTGATCTGAGGAGTACTGTATTAGGGCTGCTATACAAGAACCACACGGTAAATATTAGCCATTGTTATGGTTGTAATGTTCATGATTATCCTCTGGTTGCTTCAGAATTCCTATTCATCCTTTAAAAATTGGTTTCATTACACACTCTGCATGGATTGAGCTTTTAAACCAGAAAGCCTTGATTCTGTGACCATTTAAGTTCCCAAACCGAAGCCCTTTGAGCAGCCAGGTCTCCTCTGAGGTCCCTCAGTGTCCAGTTCTCTGCTACGTCCAACGAGTCCGTGGGCGGGAGTCTCAAGAGCGGCCGGTCCGGCTGAGGAGCGTGCAGACACAGGCAGTGTCAATCCGAATCCATCGCCAGCCCACACGGCCCTGGGCGTCTGCCGTCAGCGCGCGCACGTAGGACTGCTTGGCCTTACACTCAGACACCCAGTGCCTCCGGTCAACGCCGCGGCAGCCCCCTCCGCCGGCCCCGGGCCCAGCCTCCCCCGCACCATCGGCTTTGCAGCGGGTCTCGAAGAAGTACTGGCGGAGGGGGCTGCCGCCCGCCCCGGGCACCTCGCCCAGCACCTCCACCTCGCGCCCACGCAAATCCACCGCCGTCCTCCGGTCTGTCACCCAGCCGCTGACTGCGTCACACACTGCCAGCTCACCCCTGCGACTCGCGGGGGCCGTCTCGCTCACCCCACGCCGACTGCGGTTAGCTGGGGCACCGGCCGTCTCGCCGAAGGCCCCAGCCTCCAGCAAGAAGAGCAGAGGGGGCCCTGCAGGGGCGCCCCTGGACAGTGCTACTCGGGGGGACAGGAGGTCCCATTCCGGGGCCAGAAATGGGGGCAGTGTGGAGGGAGGAGGGTGGCACCCCACGGGGACACTGGGGAAAAGGGAGAGAAGGAGGATGGGGAGGGAGCAGCAAGGGTGGGGGCGCATCTCTGGGTACCTGCGAATGGAAGGTGGGGCTGGGGTTAGAGTAGTGGGGAAAACACACAAACAAGTGGGGAGTCCTAGGGCAGCCTGCAGAGCTGGAGGGACCCTATGTTCTAGGACTTGGATGTGGTCCAACTTCTAATTAATGATTATCCAGCTGCTGTTACTTCATAGCCCAGAAAAGGCAAATTATAGGCTCAGAGAGGTTAAGGACTTGTACCAGGTCACACAGCCAGCAAATGAAGAGATAGCAATAGAACTCTGGGGAGCCAAATTCTGCCCCCTGGCCTCAACCATGCACAGAAACCCGTCCTTGAGTCCTGTAATTTGCTTGAATTTTTTTTTTTTTTTTTTTTTGTCTCTTTTTTGAGACAAAGTCTTGCTAAAGTGGCCTTGAACTCACTTTATAGCCCAGGAACTCTCAACGATCCTCCTGCGTTGAGTGCTGGGATTTACAGGTGTGTGCCATCACACCTGGCTCGCTGGCTTGATTTTTGAGACAGGGTCTCACTATATAATTCAAGCTGACCTTGAACTCACTATGTAGCCCAGGCTGGCCCGGAACCCCTGGCAGTCCTTCTGCCTCAGCATCCCAAGTGCTGGGATCACAGCCATGGGTACACACATCTGGCTTGAGTCCTGCCATTCTGGAACTCAGAATCTGGAATTCCAGGGAGACTCCTGTTCAGCTCAAAGCTGTTGCTCATAAAGCAAGATGTACCCCCTGTCCTGCAGGGTCTCAGTGTCCCCGGGTGGGAAATCCCCATATGGTGGAGGGAGGAGGTGAGTGCCTCCTCTCTACAAAGTTTGGGAAGCCCAAGAGGACTGGGAAGCAGCAGGTGGTTACCAGACCTGTCAGCACCTCCTCCACCTCAGAGGGCCAGGGCCGGGGGCCCCCAGGCTCGGCGGGGCCCCTGTGGAGGACACGGGTGGCCCCCTCCTTCCTGACATCCCAGGAGAGGGAGGGGGCAGCCACCTGGGGGAAGAAGGGGACAGACAGGTTACACAGGCGGGTGGGAAGGCCCTGGACCCCGAACACCCCCTCTCCAGAGCTCCTGTGAGAGCGCAGGCCCCCGAGATTCCAGTCGAGGCCCCTCCCTGCGCAGGTGATGACTCCGTCTGGGATGGGAAGCAGATGGGGCAGATGGAGGAGGCAGGGAGGAATCGCAACCCCTCGAACCATTCATCTCACAGATGGGCGGGGCGGGGCTGGCCTGGACACCCGGTCCCCGAGGGCCCGCACTCAGGGAGCCCTGGGTCCCCGGGCTGCTTCCTGGAATGCTCTCTGCTCGCGGGACAGGCCGGGGCCCGCCCGAGACTTGGGCTGCGCATACCTGGGTGGCTGCGCGCCCTGGCTCGGAGAAGGGAAGAGGGGAGGGCGGGGTGTGCAGAGGCGCCGAGCGCCTGACAAGGGCAGGAGTGCGGCTCCTCGGAGTAGATGTCCTGGTCCCCTGCTACCTCTTCCCTCAGACTAGGTCCCCTGGACCCCAGCTGCTTCCGCCTTCAGGCCCAGGAGCTCAGTCTCCCGCCCCACCCCGTTCCGGCAACCACCTCCCTGGAACCAGGCGCCCAGGACCCCAGCGCACTCTTCCCGCGGATCCTGAATTCTGGAGCTCCGTCCCTCCACCCCGGGCACTCCGATGCTGACTCCCCGGACCCCCTCCACAATAGGGTTCGGGCTAGGTCTCAGCTCCTGGGTCTGAGCTAGGGGAACGAGCCCCATCTCCGGGACACTTTTCTCCTGCCTCAGTTTCCTCCGCCAAGCCCCGCCCCCGCAGGCCCCGCCCCCGTCCCTCCCTACCCGGGGGCAGGGCGACCCGGCCGGGAATCCCATGGGAGGCGGCGCGGAGGCTCTCACCTGGGGCGCCCTCCGCTGCGCCCTGGCTGCCCGCGGCACGGCTCCTCCTCCCCGCTGCCACCAGGACGCGCGGCCCGCGGCTCCTCGCTCCGCGCCGCGCTCTAGAGGCCCGGCCGGGCGGGGGCGGGGGCGGGGCGCCCGGGGGGCGGGGACCGCGCTGCACGAGCCGCGGGCTCGCGGAAGCCGGCGCCCAGCCTGGGTCGGGCAGCCCTCCTCCCTCGGGCCGCGCTGCATCCCCCACCTCCTCCCTCAGACTCGGGGTCCAGGCCCCCCGCCCCTCCTCCCTTAGACTCAGGAGTCCTGAGATTCCTATGGAGTCTTTGGCTAATTCAGTGTCAATCCCGGGGCAGATTCCCACCCTCGTTTCTCATCTCCACTTTCCCAGGAGCTCCCGCCAGACATTAACCAGCTGGGCTTGGGCAGCGATAAGGCCGCTGGCGGCCCAGAGACCGTGGATGAGGGACTCTTCTCAGGGTCCTCTCTCTTGGAATTTCCTGACTGGGGACTGAGTTGAAGGTCTGTCCTGAGCTCAGATAAGAGAAGCACAAGGTGTTACGCGACTCAGACACAGGGTGGTGCTTAAAGACAGGGTAGGCTGTCTAGGGAATCCATGAACAGAGACAAATGCGGAGGAGAAGGCACAGAAGCAGAGAAATGGGACACAGACTAAGAGAAAAAAGGGATAAAGACCTAGCGAGAAAGAAGGGGACAGAAACCCAGAGTAGGGGGTGGAGGCAGACACAAGAGAGGGAACTGAAGCTGAGCTCGGTGGCACACGTCTGTGATCCCAGCACTTGGGAGGCTGAGGGACGAGGACTGCCAGGAGTTCAAGGTCAGCCTGGGCTACAAATAGAGCCCAGTCTTCAAAAACAAAAATGGGGGAGGGAGAATTGAACCTAAACAGGGGGGACAGTGCCCCAGAGAGACCCTGAGAAAGCAGACTGCCTAGGAAGTCCTGGGGCAGCCCCATGCCTGGCAAGGCCCTTCACCCTGCCACCTCAGCCCTGAGACTGGGCTCCCCTCCTCCTGAGCTATTTTTAGCAGGAAAGCTGACACCTGCCTTGGGGGCCATCGGGCACCCCCTCCACCCCTGCCTAAATATAGTATGGCGAGGTGGCAGGAAGGGTGTCCCCGGATTACGGTGTTCCCCTCTCCTCAGCATCCCAGCCAAGGCTGCACAGAAGGCAGCTCCAGTTGACAGGAGGGGGGAAAGCCGCTTCCCAGGCATGGGCGTCCCTTCCATCACCTCTCTGATCTCTTCAGTCTTCCAACTAAGCACACAGCCGACTCCCAAACAAGGGGATTCTGTGACCTCTTGTCCCCTAACGGTGTCAAGGACGAGTGTTCAAAGGAGAGGATCGGGGCACCTGTGGCTGTGTCCTCTCTCTGGGTCTCGGTCCATTCCCCTGATCTCTGCCCTTCTCTCTTGCCCTTGGTTCCTCTCTCTCTCCTGCCTGCCTGGCTTTGGCTCTCGGTCTGGGCCCCTCTACACTTCTGTGAGTTTCTGTGTGTGCTGCAGTTTACATCCCAAGATGCCACCTTGCCTTTGGCCTTGTAAGAGATATGAATGGCTTGTCTCCCAATGTGGCTTTTCTCCATGTCAGAAAGAAATGACCTGCTAATGGTTGGATTATTTTCAACCATTATTGAACTTTCTCTACAACATGTAGGTCTCTTCTCATTGTATAAAAAGAGGGTTGCTTTTTGTTTATCTTGTCTTTTTATGTTTTTTTTTTTTTTAAAAAAAAAGATGGCTGAGGGCTGGGGAGATAACTCAGCAGTCTAAGCCCCTGCCTAGCATACAAAGGACCCTGGTTTGATCCTCAGTACCACATGCCAGCCACCCTAGAACCCAGGGGGTGCCATGCCTGCCACCGAAACCAGGCAGCCAGCTGGTGCATGCCTGTAATCTCAGTGCTGGGGAGGCTGAGACATAAGGATCACTAGTTTGAGCTACGCAGGGAGACCTTGTACTACAAAAGAAAGAAAGACTTGCTTAGGGAAGCTCAGGGGCCAGGGTTCGATTCCTGGCCCTGCTTGCCATGCCTGCCCCCTCTCAGGCATACTGAGCTGGCAATGGAGTCTGGGTGTGGTGGTGCCCACCTATAATCCCAGCACTTGGGAGGCAGGAAAAGGAGGATCACTACGAGTCAGAGCTGCATAGTGAGACTCTGCGCATGCATGCGCGCGTGTGCGCACACACGCGCACATGCACACACGAAAGAAAGGAAAAAAGAAAGATTTTTAAAAAAGGTTTTTTAAAGGGGACTGAAGAGGCTGGGGAGATAGCTCCATGGCACAAGTGCCTGCATGGCAAGTTCAAGGTTGAGTTTGAATCCCAGTCCCCCCCCAAAAAAGGGGGGGCTGAATGAAATTTGGGGTTTCCAAACTGAATTCTTTCACTGCATTTTCCTCATTGGGGCCCAGTGAGAGGTGTAGCTGATTTTCACCCCCACCCCATCTTATGCTGGGGGCCTCTGAGGAAGGGTTTTCTTTCTTTGTTTTTTTTCCCACTGGTACCAGGGTTTGAACTCAGGACCCTGTGCTTGCCAAGCAGGCACTTACTCTACTGAGCTATCTCCCCAGTGACTGAGGAAGGGTTTCTACGACCACATTGGGAGGGGAGCTTAAAATAACAATAATAACACCACCACACTGTACACCACTGGTTTTAATAAGTTAATACAAGTGCCTTGAATGACATATGGCACGTAGGAAGCCCTATATGTGTTAGTGATTGTAACCTCCTCCTCCTCCTCCTCCTCCTCCTCTTCCTCCTCCTCCTCCTCTTCCTCCTCTTCCTCCTCCTCCTCCTCCTCTAAATGCCTTTTACACCTGAAAGACTTTGAAATGTTTGGCTTTATGACCTTGGGTGACACTGTTCTGTCCCCTTCCAGTGTCCATTGGTTTCCTGTCTGTAATGCTGGAAGCTGCGGGGCCTCCCTAGGCTATGTGCACCCCCAGCCTGTGGGGACTGGAGTCAGGCAGCCTGCCACAAGTCCAGCCCGCAATGGCTGTGTGAGCTTGGGAAGCTGCGGTCTTGCTGAGACTTGGGTTTCTTTCCTGAAGACACTGAGAACCCCAGGCCTGAGGCGCTCAGCTATGCTGGTTTAGGATCCCTTTGTGATCCAGAGAATAGACAGGCTGGGGACACAGTCTTTCTGCCTTTTTCCTTTTTAGTTCTCTTTCTCTGGAGCTCTGTACCTTGGCCTCAGCTCTCCAATCACTGCCAGGTGCTTCTCTCTGTGTGCCCGACCTCCCCCGGGCCTCCATCTCCAGCCCTTGATCTCTATCTCTGAATGAATCCCAGCATCCCACTTGGAATCTCTGACTCCTTGTCTCCCTAGTTCTTTTCCTCTCTCTTTCCAGGTCCCTGTCCCTTTCTCAGGATCTCTTCTGGTTTCTGTTTAGATCTCTGTCCCTCTTTTTTTTTTTCTGGAGTCTGTGTCTCTCCTCCTCCCTGCGGTTCTGTCTCCCATCATGTCTGGAGGTGAGACAAACTCTTTTCTCCTCTCACTTTTCTGGCCTCCATGTTTCCATGTCCTTACTAAACCCCTGGGGAGGCCAGGTGAGTGAGGCTTTGAGTGGCAGAAGGAAGCACATGTAGGGTGAGAGGAAGGCGCGCCCTCTTCCTAGTCCCTCAGAGCCCCTGTGGGTGAATCCAGCACACCCCTGCAGTAGCAGTACCCACATCCACACCACGCGTGACTCTTGCCCAGAGCTGCAGTCCTGGGTGCTTCTCCCGGCTGTACAGACCTCAACCCAACATTCCTGTGAGATCAGCAATGGGGGCGCTCAGCACAGTCCTAAGACCCAACCGAACTGACTTTAAAAGACTCACGTGCGTCTAGATCTCAGCACAACCCAACTCTCTGTGGCCCTAAAAAACTCCCAGTTACAGATGCCTACACAGCTCAGCCTAATAGCTCCTAAAAGATGAACCCAGTCATACATTCCAACCCAACCTCACCTATCTTGACCCAGAAAGCTTCAGTTCTGTTACTTGACTCTGCATTCCTACATGACTCACAAGTTCACAGAACCTAAAATAACATAATCCCAGAAAAAACACAAAGCCATATGACCGTGCGCATATCTCCACAACACCATGTGTGGCCACACAGTCTCAATAATGCCCTTAAGTGACCACTGGACTTGACCCAATATGGCCCTAGCAGAGTCAAAGGCACAGACCTTGCATCATGCAGTAGGACAAGACTCACCCAGACTCATCACCCCAACATGACTTAGGAAACTCCCACCTGGATGTGACCCAAACCTAGCTCAACACCACCCCCAGAAGCCTGTAAGTTTGGCACAATGCAATGCAATACAAATCAACAGGGCCACCCTTCCACTCAACACAAACCACCGGCACTCATTGCCCCTTCAGGAGGTACCCACAGCAGCTACAGACCCAAGAAAACTCAGCACTGGTTACCACTTAGCCTAGCTCTCCCTAACCCCATCCCATCCTCTGCTTCCCCTCCCCCCGCACTCCCCTTCAGGGAGGTCCAGCAGACCTCAGCTGCCCCTCACACCTCGGTGACCAGGTGTTTCCCAGGGGGCACCCAGAGAGGAGGCGGCAGCTCAGGCACCTCTCCATCCATTAGCCCCCCATTGGCCTTGCCCTCTTGGTTGATGCAGGGCTGTGTGTCCACATGGCTATACATCCCGGCCTCCTCACTCTCTGTCTCCCGGTGGTAAAAGTAGCTGAAGTTGGAGACAATGACGGGCACAGGCAGGGAAATGGTCAGCACGCCAGCGATGGCGCACAGAGAGCCCACTATCTTGCCACCCACAGTGACGGGTGCCATGTCTCCATAACCGACCGTGGTCATGGTGACCACAGCCCACCAGAAGGACTCAGGGATGCTGGTGAAATGGGACTCCACAGAGTCAACTTCAGCAAAGTAGACTGCACTGGAAAAGAGGACTACCCCGATGAAGAGGAAGAAGATGAGCAGGCCCAGCTCACGCATGGAGGCCCGAAATGTCTGGCCCAGAATCTGCAGGCCCTTTGAGTGCCGGGAGAGCTTGAAGATGCGGAAGACACGTACCAACCGGATGACCCGCAGGATGGCCAGGGACATGGCTGGTTGACCCACACCTCGCTGCCGGGCCAGCTCAGTGCCCAGGGCCACAAAGTAGGGCAGGATGGCCACAAAATCGATGAGGTTCATCACATTCTTGAAGAAGATGGCCTTGCTTGGGCAGGCCAGCAGGCGCACCAGCAGCTCGAAGGAGAACCAGCAGATGCACAACGTCTCCACCACAAAGAACGGGTCGTTGAAGGGCTGGCGGGGTGGTGGTCCAGGCACAGCACTGGAGCCATTCAGCCGGGCAGGGAACTGCAGGGAAGAAAGGGTTCAGCCTTGCTCCACAGCAGAGAGGCCGGTTCCCAAGGCCCCAGTGAGCTGTCTGTTCTCACTCCCAGGACCCCGGCCACTGTCCTGACCCTGGACAGCTGCCTTTCTGGTCTCCTGAGCTGAGGATGCTGGGAAGGTAGCACTTACCCTTTCCTGAGCAGCAACTCTTGACCTGATGCTTGCGTAGTGTGAAACCTGTTCTCTCCCAAATCTCGTTCCCCAGAAATAAAAATTTATTTTATTTATTTATTTTTAATCTTGTTGAGGTAGGGTCTCACCATGCAGTTCAGGCTGGCTTTGAGCTTACTTTGTAGCCCTGGCTGGTTTGAACTTGAAATGATTCTCCTGCCTCAGCCTCCTGAGTGCTGGCATTACACAAGTGTGTGCCATCAAGCCCAGCTGGATCCCCAGAATTGATTTTTCAAGTGGGGAGGGTCTGCTCTGGCTCCGCCTCCCCAGTCTTACCTTCCTTCCTTCCTGACCCCAGCCCAGACGACTTAGTGGTTCAAGATCGCAGACCCTTCTTCTTCTTCATTTTTTAAAAATGATTTATTTATTTATTTATTTAATGGCTGGCTCCGCCTGCCCTGGGGGTGGGGGGCTGGCGCAGCATGTGGCGCCGGGAATCGAACCACAGTCCCTGCAGTTGCCTAAGCTTTCCTAAGTAGGCGCTTTAGATCGCTGAACTATCTTGCCGGCCTTTTTTTTTTTTTTTTTGTCTTTTTGAGACAGTCTTGCTATGCAGTTCGGGCTGGCCTTGAGCGCAATTTTGTAGCCTAGGCTGGTCTCGAACTCTCACCGATCCTCCTGCCTTAGCCTCTCACGTGCTGGGATGACAGGCGTGCGCCACCATGCCCGGCTTGCAGGCCCTTCTGCTCCCCGTCTCCACAGCCTGACTTTCTTTGCGATTGATTTCACCTTCCCAGCCCACAGTTCTTAGCCTGCCCAGCTCCAGCTTCCTGTCCTCAAGGTCTGCTATCTGTCCTCCAGCTCATCCTTCCAATGGGTCTCTGCCAGCTGCACAGACCCTGGAGTGACCACATTGTCTTTCACACCACAACTTCTGTTCCTAAGGACCCTGCGCTCTGCAGGCGAGGTCTCATCTCTCCCAACCTCGCCGTCACACAGGGTCAACCCTCGGGGTGGGATCCTCAGACGCAGCTCCCATCCCAATCTTAGCTTTAGAAACCAGGTTCGGCTGGGCGTCAGGGGCTAGCCACGCCTCTGAGCCCCTCGCCCCGCCTCCTGATTGGCCAGACCCGCTCTCAGACACTGCCCATCTTCTCCCAAGCCCCGCCTCTCCCTTGGCCCCGCCCCTCACCGAGCCTGCGGCGGCCACTGCTGCAAGCCCCGAGTCGTCTCGGTCCTCGCGGAAATCGGGCAGCGTTTCGAGGCAGAAGACGACGATGGACACGAGGATGACCAGCACGGAGACGACGGCGAGCACGCGCGCGGCCTGCGAGCTCTCGGGGAACTCGAAGAGCAGCCAGAGCTGGCGCGCGAAGGCGCGGCGGGGCAGGGGGCGCTCGGCCGGCACCGGGCAGCCCTCGTCCTCGCGCAGGCGCGCCATGGCCGCGGCGCCCAGCCCGTAGAAGGCCACCTCCTCCAGGAAGACGTCCAGCGGCACGTGCGCCGGCCGCCGCAGCCGCCCGCCCGACTGGTAGTAGTAGAGCACGGCGTCGAAGCTGGGCCGGTGCCGGTCAAAGAAGTACTCGCGCCGCGCGCCGTCGTAGAAGCGACTGCGGCGCGCCGGGTCCCCGAGCAGCGTGTCCGGGAAGCGGCCCAACGTGCGCGCCCGCGTCTCGAAGCGCAGCCCGGCCACGTTGAGCACCAGCCGCTCGCAGCAACCGCACGGCGGCTCCATGGCGCGCGCTGCCGGGACCCGCGGACGCCCGTGTGCCCCGACGCCCGGCCCGCCGTGACCCGCCTCGGTCGCCGCGGCCGCCGCCGCCGCCGCCGCCGCTGCCCCAGCCCGGTGTCCGGTGTCCTTGCGTAAAAATAGCCCGGCCACGCAGAGGGCGCGGCGGGGGGGGCCGTGACCCGGGCCGGCGGGCGGGGTGGCGCCCACTGACCGGGCCCTGGGGGCCCTTGGGGTCGGAGCGGCTCCCTCACGGCCCCTTGTGGGCTACACTCCCTGCCTGCCTCCGTAGTCTCTGGGCCATGGCTTTGGTTCTCTGGTGGGGATGGGTCGCTGAGCTTCGGTGGACCAGTTTTCTCTGTTGTGCCAGGGGCCGCAGTATCTGGGCATCTCTGTCTTCTTGAATCTCCGTCTTTATTTTATTTTTGCTTCTCCAGAAGTTATCTCTCTCTTGTCTTCGTTTGTGTCTCTGTTATCACTTAAAACCACCACCATCATTCCTATTATTATTGAGACAGTCTCACCATGTAGTTCAGGCTGACCTTGAATTTATTCTGTAGCTTAGGCTGGCCTCGAACTCAGTTGTCCTCCCTCAGCCTCCTTAATTCGGGGATCACAGGTGCTCGACATCCCTCCAGTCCCCAGCTCATGTCTCTCTTATATCTCTGGTGTTCCCCTTGCTCACATCTCGCTCAGCCCTGTGTGTCTGGGACACTTCCCTTTCTCTGTTGTTTTGTTTTTGTTTTCCCTGTCTCAATGGCTGTAGATGGGAGCGGGGGGGGGGGGGGGGGGGGGGGGGGGGGGGGGGGGCGCGGGCGGCGGACCTCAGAGTCTTTTTACCTGAATCCACCTTCCCAGCGGTCGCCCTGTCCTGGGCTCCCTTTGGCAGCTGCAAACTGCTGAATATGTGCACCCTGTCGCAGCCTAGGGGCCTCTGCTTGGGCCTCTGCAAGACATGAGATGGGACCTAGCAGGGCCTGAGCTGAACTGAGTAAGAAGAGGTGGGGCTTGCCGGGAATCGGCAGGGGTGCCAGGGGAGATGCTTTGGGGTCACTCTCAGGAGCCGAAGGGCAGACAGAAGAAGGCCTTCCAGCTTGGGTGTCCAGTGACACTGTGTAAAAATAGCCCCCTCGGATGGCCTGGGGGGTAGTAATGGGTATTGGTTCTTGTACACATCTAGGGAAAGGGATCCTGTGTGCCCTCTGCTGGGGACATGGAGAAAGGCACCTCCGCCCCCCATCTTCCACC
>PVKN010001634.1:5347-29799 GCA_004027915.1 Capromys pilorides
TTTTTTTTTTTTTTTTTTTTTTTTTTTTTTTTTTTTTTTTTTTTTTTTTTTTTTTTTTTTTTTTTTTTTTTTTTTTTTTTTTTTTTGTACAGGGTCTCACTATGCGGCTTGGACTCATAGTGATCCTCCTGTTTCCTGCCTCCCAAGTGCTGGGATTATAGCCGGACTCCATCGCTGGCTCAGCGCACTGGAAAATGAGGCCGGCACAGCAGGTGGGGCCAGGAACTGACCCCTACCCCCTGCACTTCCCTAAGCAAGCACTTAATCTGCTGAGCCATACCACCAGCCCTACTTTTTCTAAGTAAATACAACATCCTTCCCTCTTGCTGAGTAAGAATCAGTAAGTTTAGCTAAGCTTTTGGCAGTAATACTGGTTATCTCTTACCACATTCTCATACTTTACTATCTAAAACTCAACAGATTTGGATAAAAGATATCTGTAATTATCTAAACTCAGCCATTGACTTTTATTTTTTATTTTTTTTAATTTTTTAGCCATTGACTTTTAGAAACAAAACAAATTCAGGTATGAAAAGAACTTCATGAGTAAGTATGTGTAATATGAGCACAATTTACAATAAAAATTAGATAACAAACCTACAAATTAGTTTGTTGCTGCTCCCCAACCAATCCAACTCAATATATTGTGAATATTGTTCCAACTCAATATACATTTATACGCAGCCAATGCGGTTTCACTTAATGACTTAAAAATGAAAACTCCGACTAGATATTTAATTTGATTTTCCCTGTTTTTTTTTTTTTTGTTGTTTTTGTTTTTTGTCTTTTTGAGACAGGGTCTTACTATGCAGTTCAGGCTGGCCTTGAGCTCACTTTTGTAGCCGAGGCTGGTCTCAAACTCACACTGATCCTCCTGCCTCAGCTTCCCAAGCACTGGGACTACAGGTGTGTGCCACTATACCCAGCCAGTTTTTCTTTTTCTTTTGCAGAACCAGAGATTGAACTCAGGCCCTTGCACCTGCCAGGCAAGTGCTTATTCTACTGAGCTATCTCCTCAGCCCCAGTTTTCCCTGTTTTAAACAATGATGAAATGAATATTTTGCTTATGTGTTGCAAAAGTGTCTAATAATGACTTAAAAATAGAAATTTCTTAGATCAAAGATTAGAAGAAAAACCCAAGAAATCTATTCAGATACATTTAAAGAATTTAGTATCAGAATGAATTCTTCTATAAATGCATTGGGCAGTGATTGGTTTGGAAAAAAAACGTTGAAGTACAATTCTAGATTTGCTCTATCCAGTTAGTTTGAGGTAAATTAAAATATAAGGAAAATTAAATTTTCAATCCCTCAGTTGTATTTGCTATCTGTCTAGTGCTCATTAGCTGTTAGCTCATGGCTACCCACTGGTCAGCACAGATATAGAACATTTCCACCATTAGAGAAAGCAGTAGATAAATCAAAAGACCAACTATCTTTTTCCCAATATAAAGGAGGACCTGGGGTGGCAAGGTAACTCAGTGGTCTAAAGCGCCTGCTTAGGCAACCACAGGGACCACGTTTCAATCCCGGCACCACATGCTGTGCCAGCCCCACCCTAGGACAGGCTGAGCCAGCCATAACATAAATAAATAAATAAATAAATAAATAAATAAATAAATTTTTTAAAAAATATAAGGAGGACCTGAAAAAGATCAGGAAAGTATATGGAAGTCAATAGTTATGTAGGTTATACGAGAGGAATATCTTCCTAAGTATAAACCAATTGTAGAAATCATAAAGGAAAAAATCAGATAGATAGACTATACAAGCAGAACATTTAACATTTGTTTAAATAAAGTCACTGCAAAATAATAAATAGTAAACTACAAAAATATTTACAGCATAAAATAGTAAAATAACTTAAATGCACTAGGTATGGGGGTACACATCTATGTGGGCACACTCTATGAGGCTGAGGCAGAAAAGTCATGAGTTTGAACTTGGTCTGGACAACTTAGTGATCCAGCAAGCCCCTGTCTCAAAACAAAACCAAAAGTTACTAACAAAAGATAAAAATCTGCATAGAATATTGGTCATAAGACATAGTAAGCAATTTACAATTTGCATATGAACAGATATGTAATCTTACTGATAATTAGGGCAGTGTAAATTAAAACAACATAAACTTTGGTCAATCAAATTGCCAAATATTTAATGAGGTTTTGTTTCTTTCATTTTTTTTTGGGGGGGGGGTACAGTGTTTCAGACTTAGGGTCTCTGCACTGAGCTACAACCCCAACTGTTCTGATAGTTTTTTACTTTGAGATAAGGTGTTGCGCAGTTGCCTGGTCAGGGCTTGAACGTGCCTCAGCCTCCCAGAATAGCAGAACTACAGATGTATGCAACTGTGACAGACTATAGATGGTAAAGACAAGCGGTGTTCATAGGAGAAAACGGCCACAGCACGCAGTGCACAGCTGAGGGGAAGCTGCCACAGCCTTCGGGAAGAAGGCTTGCTCCTCGCTTCTAACACTGATGAGGAGAGCAGCTCGCTGGTGTGCCTGGGGGTGGGAGCACATACAGTGGCCCTGCAGGAGATCTGGGAAAGGCAAGTCTTTCCAGAGATTTCTCTGGACTCAGACACAGAAAATATCTAATTCAGGAAATTCTATCTACTGGTCTGCAAAGAAGAAAATCCACAGTAACAACTCCATTTACAACCTGCTTTTAACTTACAACTTTTAAAAGTTACAATACTCTTTGTCTTTACTGAAGCTTTTTAAAAATTGTAACTCAACTTATAAACAGCTGTAACAGCCCAGTTAACGTCCCTTGGCTTAGACAGTAGGATGTAAAGTGTGGGCTATAACTCAATATTGTAAGACTGAGTGATCTTAACTCATAATTTGGCATTTCATCAAGTTAACTACTCAGCTAAGAAAAATACTTTGTTTCTACTATGTGCTTTCAAATATTAACGCCATGTACTTTTTCACAGTGAGCTGCCTGTCTAGGAAGGTTTGGGGTGCTCCTACATACCTTTTGGCTCCTGTGCAGACCATTTTCCCAGAGCTGAAGATAAGGGCTGTGGTCCTAGGCTCTCGGATCCTCATAATGACAGCAGCAAACCTCTGTGCAAGGACACCCAAGAGGGAAATGACGGGAAGCGAGGAGAGAAATGACCTCCGTTAGAGTTAACACCGACCCAGCTGAAAAGCTAGGCGAGATAGGAAGACAGTCGGAGAGCTGAGATTGGAAAGCCAACCGATATCTACATCTGTTCTCTCCATGTTAACAGAAACGATTTTAGTTGTAAAGTATAATTTTAATAACAAGTGAATAATTTTAACAGCTAAAATTTGAGTATCTATTATGCTGTAGATTCTATATTAACATATATCTGGTCTGTCTACTCCACAAGACAGTGGATCTATCGGGTGTGGTGGCGCACGCCTATAATCCCAGCACTTGGGAAGCTGAGGCAGGAGGATCGGTGCGAGTTTGAGACCAGCCTGGGCTACAAAAGTGAGCTCAAGGCCAGGCTGAACTGCATAGCGAGACCCTGTCTCAAAAAGACAAAAAAAAAAAAAACAGGAAAAAAAAAAAAGAAAAAGATTGTGATCCTTTCATGGTCACACAGGCAATTTCAGATTAAAGTATAAACCTATACAGAACCCTGAGTCCTATAGTATACTAAAAGGAAAACTCACCTGGTATTCATTTTGTTAAATTCTTTTTGTTGTTAAATTCTTTTTTGTTGTTTTTATTTTGAAACAGGGTCTCACTGTATAGTTCAGGCTGCTCCTGAACTCACTATGTAGCCCAGTCCAGCCTCGAACTTGCAGCAATCCTGCTGCCTCGGCTTCCCAAGTGTTCCATTCGCAGACGTGCACCCTGATTCTTGGCCATTTTGTTAAATTCTTAAAGCAGCTTAGATACCATGCCAGAATTCCTTTGAATGTTAGGTACAAGATCAGACCCTATTTCCCCCACAGACATAGCCAAGGAAAGGAAAATGAAATGCAGGCCCAGGGCGGTGGAGAATATGCTGAAGATACTGGCTGTTCAATATGGCGATCAGCCACTACTACTGCCATAAGAATTGTAGCTCATTATTGTATTTCTGTCCTTATCACAGCCAGCAACACAAACTGTATGAAAAAGGAAAGCTATGTCATTTGGATGACATTAAATTCAGAAGTCAGCATCAGTACTACCACAGATTAAAGGTAAATTCTTAATCCAGAAGTAGTTGATACCTGTCCCTGTAAATCCTCCTCGACCGGCACTAAGCCAGGGAACATTTCCCCAGGCCAAGCAGTGCTCAGCTGTGCCCCTCAGCTCAAGGCCTGGCCAATCACTCACTGTGTGTTAATCTGTTTAACAAATCCCATGGGTAGCTGCCTGCCTTTCCTTATCAAACTTTGAGGAGGAAAAAAAAAGAAAAACTGTATCTAACTTTAGTACTTGGAATTAAACTATTCAGCTTTCTCAAGTAAGGCAGCTTGCAAGTGGAAAAGTACCTAAGTGTCAGCTAGGTGGAACAAGATTTAGAAACAAGTGTTTTGGGCCGACGAGATGGTTCAGTGGTCTAAAGCGCCTGCTTAGGAGGGCTCAGGCAACTGCAGGGACTGCAGTTCGATCCCCGGCACCACATGCTGCGCCAGCGCCACCAGGGCAGGCTGAGCCAGCCACAAAATGAATAAATAAAGAAACAAACACAACAAGCAAACAAATAAATAAATAAATAAAATTAAAAAAAAAAAAATAGAAACAAGTGTTTTCAGTAAGATGGTGACATTTTAAGAAAGCCAGGATCCCAATAGGCTAAAAATAATAAAATAAAAAAGGCATACTGAATGATCTTGGCTGACAAAAATTTTAGTTTTACTGTTTAATTTTGGGTTTTTTGTTTGTTTGTTTTTTTTGTTTTTTTGAGACAGGGTCTCACTTTGTTCAGGCTCGTCTTAAACTCTTTATGTAGCTCCAAATGACCTTCACCTCAGAGTGATCCTCTTGCCTCTGCCTTCTGAGTGCTGGGATCATATGCGTACGCCACCCTGTCCAGCTTTTTAAAAAAATTTAAGTTTATAGGTGCATTTTAGGTATACAAACGGATTACATTCATTATAGGGAATTTGTACCTGTACATAAAACTTGAGATTTTTTTCCCCCAGTTTGCTACCTTCAACCTTTCTTTCCCCCTTTGTTTACAAAAGCTTTGTTTCTGCTTTTTCTTTCTTTTCTCAATATTTTTTCTCCCCCTCCCACCCCAGCTTCCCTTTCCATTTGAACATTTTCTTTCTATTTCATGTATCTGCTATACATTTTGATCCTCATGTACACTTTTAGTTTCTCCCACCAAAGAAATAGTGTGGTGTTTACATCTGTGCATCTGGTTTATTTTACCTAAGATAATGGCCTCAGTGTGCATCCATTTAGCTAGAAATGTCTCAAGCTTTCTTTATGGCAGAGTTAAACTCCTTTCTGTATTTATTTATTGGCATTATTTGAGACAGGGTCTCACTATGCAGTTCAGGCTGGCCTTGAACTCACAAGTTCCTCCTGCTTCAGCCTCCCAAATGCTGGGATTACCACTTGTGCCACCGCACTCAGCTAAAAAAATCTGAGTTTTCTTTTTTCTTTTTGGCAGGACCAGGGTTCAAACTCACAACCTTGCACTTGCCAGGCAGGCACTTGTGCCAAAGAACTATCTCCCTGGCCCCTAGAAGTAATTTAATTGTGCTGAATAAATCAATATTTCAGTTGTTTTTAAAACTAAGATTTTTGGGGCTGGGGAGATAGTCCGTGGCACAAATGCCTGCCTGGCAAGTGCAGGGTTGTAAGTTTGAACTCCAGTTCTTAAAAAAAAAAAAAATTTTATAACTTCCAAAAAGAAAGTGAGATAGGTAAATTATTACATTGCCAAAACCTTTCACTAAACATTTGTAAAGAAAAATGAAAGAACGAGTCACTATCATAATCATAGAAAGTAAATTTAAAGAAAAGTGAAATGGGACTGGGAAGATAGCTTGGTGGTCTAAGTGCCTGTCTGACAATTGCAAGGACCTGAGTTCAATCTCTGGTACCACACGCTGTGCTGGCCTGAAACTGGGCGTGGTCGTGCATCCCCATAATCCCAGCACTGGGGAGGGTGAGACAGGAGGATCACTGAGTCCCAACTGCATAGCAAGACCCTATAATAAATATATAAATAAAAAATTTAAAATAATAATAAAATTCACTAAAAAAAAGTGAAATGGTTGAAAGAATACTAAGAAAGCTTACCTTTGGGTTATATTCTGCATTTTTGGCCTGCAAGGCTATTTTCTTCAGATCCAATTTACAAGCCAGGTTCACAGTGGAAACTATGTTCCTGAATAAATAGGTATATTTAGAAAATTATATAGTATAGAATTTTAAAGACAAAACCCTATTCACTCCTTTCTTTCATAGCCACTTTCTGGAGAGAGAATTCTTCTCAGTGTATAATCCCAAATGCCAAAATGGCTTCTTCTAAAATTTCATGACTGAAATTGTTTTAAACCTTAAAACCGCTATGCTTCAGAATAGATATCAGATTCTATTTTACCTCTTTACACCTTTGTTTTTATCCAACCATAACCACAATTTTTAGCAACTGCAGCTGAAGTTATAAACAAACCATCCTTCAAAAATGTGTCTATTAATTCCTCGCCCTCTCTTAAGGATTCAAGAAATAGTTCTTCATTTTACAAATAATCAAACTGTCTAGAAATAATTACACACTGAGGGCTGGTGAGATAGCTCAGCAGACTAAGTGCCTGCTTTGGCAAGCACAGGAACCAGGGTTTGTTCCTGTTCCTGCATGTCACATGGGCCCTGTTCCTGGTGCACACTGAGCTGGTGAACAAGTCCAGGAGTAGGGTGGCCCACACCTGTAATCCCAGCGCTGGAGAGGCTGAAAACAGGAGGATCACTATGTGTCTGAGCTGCATAGTGAGACCTTATACGAAATACATAAATGAAAAAATAAAAATAATTACACATTGAGAACTGATAATAGTGAATTCAGAAATTCTCTTTGCACTATTATATTGAAATTAGTTGTCATCACATTTAGGAACACAGAGATGTGTACCAAGAGGCACCCCTCAATTTAAAAACAATGTAGTGCCAACATCCTAATAAGAGGAGACCAAGCAAGAACAGATAGACACTCACTGGAGCTGAGGCACAATGCCAGAGCACTCTGAGGGAGGAGCTACTGGAGTCATGGCGGTTAGGGCCAGTGGCAAGGCTCCTGGGAGTGGTTTCTCAGGTGAGGGCTGAGCAGAGTCAGCCGTGGGGAGAAGCAGATGTGCCCAGGGACTTGACAAATGGTTGTTGTGCGAATCCAGCTCAACATCCTGTTCACCAGGTAGTGGCAACTTATTTTCATGACTTTGAGCTGTACGATTTTCTTCAGCTTCATGCTGGCTTCCACTGACAGTCTGGTCTGTACTTTCTTGAGTCAGTTCATCTGGTAGGAAGATAAGATCCGCAGATGAGAAATCTCCAGCTGTTTCTTTGACTTCTTCAAGATGTGACTCCAGCGTAGTCTCTGGATTGGATGGATTAGATGTGTACACATCATAGGGCACAACTGGGCTGAACAGAGGAGATAAGGCTGGGACAAGGCTGTCCTACACAGTTCCCAGAAGAGACAGACAACAACAACAAAAACAAAACAATGTTACACCAAAGGGACATCATGCTGGTAGCTAAGCGGCGCTTAGGACGATTCAAGATTACCCATATTCATGCCTTACCTCTTTCTCCTACAGTGGTACAGCATACTGCATAGGAATGTGAACACGTGGTTTTAAATGCAGAGAAGACATCTGTTACAGAATGCTTTTGCTGTTTGCATGACATCCCTCATAACTCGCCACTCCTCAGTTTTGTGAAAGAAGCAATTGAGCAACTATGTTCTGTATTTTGTGGACTCTGAACAGGTTCACTGTTACTTGAGTTAATTACAAATTCAATTGATTTAAATAATTTTTACTTTTAAATTCACATTTTAGAGGAAAAAAATATATGAAGTTAAAATATAGACTTGAATGCTAATATTAAAAATGGGCCTGCATCATTCTTTTCTAGTAAAGTGATAGATAAGAAAACATTACAGTTGTATGAATTCACAACAAGAAGACAGAATTAAAGTTAAAAGTTAAAGAGTAATTTGGGTTGGGTTGTAGATCAGGGGTAGAATGCTTGTCTTCACATGCATAAGGCTCTGGGTTCAATTTCCAGCACCACAGAAACAAAACAAAAGACATGTACCCCAGAAGTGGTGGTGTTTGTCTGAAATCCCAGCACCTTTGGAGGGAGGGTGAGCCAGGAGCATGTAAAGTTTAGGCACAGTTTGTACAATTTAGTAATTTGTCGAGAACCCATCTTGAAAAAAAATTTTTTTCAGGGGCTGGGAATGTACCTTGGTGAAAGGCCCTGTTTCCTTTTTTTGGTTTTTTGTTTGTCTGTTTGTTTTGGTGGTACCAGGAATCAAATTCAAACGTCATGCTTCCCAGGCAGGCGCTGTGCCACTGAGCTATATCCCCCGCACAAAGCCCTGTTTTCTATCCTGGCAACACACACACACACACACACACACACACACACACAACGTTAAGTCAATGTGTAATACTTCCAGTCCACAAAAGAAAGATGGTGGCAACTTAGGGCCCATAAAGGAAGCAAGCAGCTGCTGTGAAATTCATGGGTTCTGTCTTTGCAAAACCTTCTGTGTGCCTTATCACCTACTGCAACCCAGCTGCACCCACTGCCCAGACCACCTGCCCCCAGATCTTCTGCACCCAGGTACAGCTGCCTACTTCAATCCAACCGGCCGGGGCCTGCTGAATTGTTTGGCCTTTGAGAGCCCAGCAGAGGGCAGGTGACCAGTTGCTTAAAAGAAAACACTTGAAACTCGATACTGTGCTTGTGAAATGGAAGAAGTGTGTCCTCCACCCCATCCCTCCAGCTCCTTGCAGCTTTGGGGATCCCTTTGAGGTCTCTCCTCATCCCATTAAACACACCAGCAAGGACATAGTTGTCAAACCACGCAACACAGCCAGTGCTTGCCCTGGGAGCACACCCGGCGCACCTCAGAGCCCCAGGGCCGCGTGGGGAGCCTTCACCTGCACCCTGCCCCTGCCCAGACCCAGGGTCCCCGGCACTTAGGGTCTCTCCCAAGTGCTGCTCAGTGTGCTTTCGCCTGTAATACCCATTCTCCATGTTCCCTACCCAGCCTCCAGGCGGCCTCTGCAGGGGTTGGCCTGCACCTTCACGCCCCATAACCCTACCCTTACCACAAACTCTTAGTCACAAACAAACAGGGGCTCTTTGGCTCTTTATGAAGACACTGTGGTCTCGACTCCAAAGGTTTGAGACCGTCTGGAGACTGCGCAGGGTAGGGGCATGCATGTGCGGTCCAGGTTGCTGAGTCAGGAGAGTCTCTTGAGCCCAGGATCAGGGCCAGCCTGGGCCATCTATCGCCGAGGTGGGCCCTTGTCTCAAAAGTTAAAAAAGAAAAGACTCACGGCCAGGGGCAGGGCTTCAATCTCTAATATCTGATTGAGAGTCAACTGAAAGAAACCTCAGGTGACTCCAGTTGCCTCTTGCAACCCCAATCCCCAGGTACAGCCTCTCCAGCCATCCTTGGAGACCCAGCCTCATCTTCCTTTGGCTGGGGTCCCCACGCCAGCACAGGTGAGCCGGTGGCCCCGGGGCGCCAGGTTTGGGGCCTGGGCTGGGACCAGGACCAAGACTGAGGTACCCACCCAGGAATGCAAGAGTGGGGCTGGAGTCACCCGGCTTGGGTTGCCCGCGGCCCACAGAGTTACCTGGGCAGCGCACGGATCCAAGTAGAGCTCCATATAGGGCGTCCCCTCCATGGCCATGGGGCGGATATCCGCTGGCGCCTTTTATCCGCGGTGCGGCAGGGGCTGGGCCGCGCTGCCTGCATCCAGCACAGCTGAGCGGGGCTGGGCCTACGAGGGTGATTTTCTTCAGTTCTTCCAATTAGCCAGCAGCAGGGCGAGGTGGGGATGCCCTCTTCTCTAGAAGCAGCGACTCAGGGCCAGTTGGCCCTCGCATGCTAGCTTCTCACTGCCAATCACAGACACCACCTAAAGCCTCCCCAGGACAGAGCCATGCGGCCCAGGAGGCGGGCCAGGTCTCTCAAGAAGAGAGTGCACGCTGGATGCCAGTGGGCTGGGGCCTCATGTAGAGCGTTCTCTAAGGACAGGGCGCGGACTGCTCCTGGCCGCCCTCCTGCCCCTCTGTGCACACAGAGCACTGTCCTCAAACCTGGCCTGAGGCGCAGGGAGAAGTGGCCCTAAGAATGGGTCGCAAAGGAAATTTTACAGGACTTTTAATCAAGAATAAAGGGAACACTTTGATACACCTGGAATTGTATAGGATAGTACGTCATCCAATTTAGTGATTTTTTAAAATACACATTTAGTACAGGGTCTAGAGGGTCTCACTACATAGATCGGACTTGTAGTGACCTTTTCTGTTTTTCAGGCTCCCAAGCGCTGGAATTACTGGTAGGTGCCACCACGCCGAGTCTCAAACATTGTCTCGGAGTGCTCCTGAGAACCGGCCAGCACCGTAGGCCAGGATCGAACTCCCCCCACCCCCATCCCAGCCCATGCGTCTGCCTAAGCAGGTTGAGCTGTCTGGCTGGCCCTAGTGATTTATTTTTAATGAGATAGCCTGTGTTACAGTTTATGTCTAGTTGTCCCCCTAAAGCCTCATGCAATCATGAGGCAGGGACTTCTAGAGTTGGAGACTTGAGTCATGATCCACTGGGATTATGTGTTTTAGTACTGATGGGACTATGGGTCTGAGTACTGCTGGGATTACTTGGTCTTGACCCACTAGGATTATGTGTTTTAGTACTGATGGGGTTATCAGTCTGAGTATGGCTGGGATTATTGGTGTGGCCTAAGGTGGATAGGCTAAGGCAGAGAGACAAACTCATGCTGTTGCTCTCTGCGCCCTGGTTGGTCGGTTGCCTCTGTCGCGATAGTTGCTGTTCTGCTGCCATGAGCTGGATGCTCTCTGCCCTGTTCCACTCAGCCTTGGGCCAGCTGAGTATGGACTGAAACCTCCAGCAACTGTGAGCTAAATAAACCTATCCTTCCTTCATGTTGAGTGTGAGGTATTTGTCCCAGAAACGAGTAAAGAGTAAATAAGACAGCCTGCCTATGAGGCACATGCCTAAGCTAATCAATATCTATTGGCTCTCAGTTTTGTTATCAAATTGATCCAGACAGAATTGTATCTTCCAAAGATACAGGCTAAAGCCCTAAGGCAGTGTGACCACTATTTTATAAAGAGAAAGCTTGAACACTCAGAGGCACCAGGACCACACATGGGGTGAGATAACAGTCTGGGGCTTCGGAAAGCTGCCGTCCCCTGACCTTCACTCCATCACCAGGCTGTGAACACAAGCACTTCTCCTCAGGCCTCCCTGAGGTGGCATTTTGCTCTAAACTGAATAAAACACAGATTGATCACTAAGTACCCACCTCCACTCCAGCTATGAGCTTCAAACACTAATCTAAGTGCTGTGGGCTTTTGCAGATATTACCAAGATCTGCACTCAGCCAAGGAGGAAAAGAGGTTGTGCTGACTTAGCCTGCGTGACCCGTTGAGCCCTCAGCAGGGCCAGCGGCCTCTCTCTGCTGCCTCCCTGACCACCTCCCTCAAGGGGAAACCAGAGCGCTAGGTGGATTTATCTGAGCCCCATTCTTCCTGCTGGCTTGGAGGATGACGCAGCCAAACTGCAAGCACCATAGGACCCCTAGAGTGACTCAGCTGCCAGGAAGAAATGACATTGAACCTCAGTCCCAGCGCTAGGAACTGGGTGTGATCATCAGTGATAATAAACTTGAAAGGGGATCATTTCCAGTGTTCCTGGAGATGCCAGGGTGACTGTAGCCTGGCAAGCTGAGCAGTGAACCTCCTAAGTTGTTCCCAGACTCCTACATGCTTGCTGGCTTATAAACAGTTTGGGTTTTTTTGTTTGTTTGTGTGTTTGTTTTTGTTTTTTCTTTTTGAGACAGGGTCTCACTATGCAGTTCAACCTGGCATTGAAGTGAACATCC
Source organism: Capromys pilorides (assembly GCA_004027915.1). Lineage (NCBI taxonomy): Eukaryota > Metazoa > Chordata > Mammalia > Rodentia > Capromyidae > Capromys > Capromys pilorides. Next base: position 17,430 of record PVKN010001634.1, read on the forward strand.
TGCCTCAGCCTCCCAAGTGGTAGATAAGATAAACAAAGATAAACAAAAACAAAAACACATATCAAAAGAACCTTATCCAGAAGTTGCAACTTGTTTTGTTTTTCTTTTAGTTTTTGAGGCAGTTTCACTGTGTAGTTCAGACTGGTCTTTCACTATGCAGCCCAGGTTGGCTTCAAACTCACATTGATTCTTCTACCTTGGCATCCAGAGTGCTGGGATTATAGGTGTGCACTACCACACCCAGTCTCCAGGATACTTTTTCTTAATTTACTATTGTAAAGATTGAGTGGAGAGGAGTATGTGCTAATTTTCAAAAGCTACTGACATATAGAAAATACTGTCTTTTCTTTCATTTATTGCTCTTAATATCTATAAGTGAATAATGTTAAGTGAATTGTTTCCACGCTTATGAAGGGGGTGTGTGTGTGTGTGTGTGTGTGTGTGTGTGTGCTTTTTTTGTTTGTTTGTTTGTTTGACCTGGGAGACTTAATCCAAGTCCTTTGCCAATTAATTTTTCTTTTTAAAATTTAGAGTCTGCTAAGTCACTAAGTTGCCTAGATTTTATTCCAACCTGTGATCCTCTTGCTTCAACCTCCCAGATGCTAGGATTAGACATTTGCCACTACTGCCAGCTACAAAAAGTCTTCAGGAGGTCAAGTCTATGGAAAACATGTCTTTGTCATCTCTCAGTATCAAAATGAAGTTTTGTCTTGCTACCTTACTTGCGTAGGGAAGTAGTAGGTAAAGATAACAATGTTTTTGTTGCAGGAATTATGCAAGTAATTTATCCAACATTTATAAAAGCAGAGAAAATATATAAAGCTATCAAATGCTCTTCTCTGATAAAGGAAGCAATTACAAGAGCTTTTATTTTTTCAAAGTAGCCAGTGCTATAGATTCAAAACAAACAAAACCCAACAACTCCTCCAAAGACTACTTTCAAAATCAACATATTGAGCTGGCCAAATAGCTCAGCAGATTGAAGTGCCTGCAAGCAGGCACAGGGGCCAAGGGTTCCATCCCCGGGCCTGCTGTGCTGGCCCCACCCCTGGGGTACACTGAGACAGCAATTGAGACTGAGTGTGGTGGTGCACACCTGTAATCTCAGCTCTTGGAAGGCTGTAAATAGACGAATCACTATGAGCCTGATCTAGTAGTGAGACTCTGACCATCTTGTCCCTGTAGAACCTTCCCTAAAAGATACAAAAAGAAAAAAACAAAAACAAAAACAATAATATATTAAACTTGATTTTCATTAGAACGCTGTTCCTTTTCACACTAGTAAATCAAAACCAAGAAGACCCTGTCTCAAAAACCAAATTCTCAATTTGGATATTTTTTATCCTTTCATTCATCATTTGAAATCAAAACTACATCTTATCTCTCACCCCTTCCCTTGTTGGTGGGTGGGGAGCAAGGATACTTGTGAGAAGGAGCCTGGGGTGGCTGGTCAGGGATGCCAAGGGCCTGCACAGAGCCCCTACTCAGCCTATCTTGGCTTTCCATCTCAGAACCCTGAGAATCCCAAGTCATTCTGGCCCTCAGGCCCCCTTGTTAAGGAAAACAGACCAAACACATGAAGAAACAGGACTGAGAAGGTTTAGGGGGGCACTGTATTACACCAGTCAGCCTGACTGGGATTTCTCCCAAAAAGTTAGCATCCTGTCAGGTGGAATATCAGGGCTTTTATGGGGAGAGCAAACGAGGAGATAGAGAGGCAGATGTGGGGCATTATGACTGGAGGGTTAGGTGATAGCATAGGTTGCCAAGGAAGTTTAGATACCTCAAGTTACACTGCAAGGCCAACACACAAGAATGCATTACACAAAGGAAGAACTGTCCTATTATCAAGCTTTTCTAGACATGTCCATTTGGTTTTGATGAGCATTCTTGGCAGGCTGCATTTAAAATTTTCGTTTCCTTTTCACTGTCACAGTGCCACATCTCTCAGGCACTTTTGCATAAGGGGCCCTACAGAACAGTTGTTGTATTTTAATTCTCCAGAATGGCTTAATTTCTATAAAATAATAAATAAATAAAATAATGGCAAGAATTGAAAACTCATAAATTCTTTTTTAGCCTCTCAATAACCCTGTTATATTCTCTCTGTGAATTCTCCCATCAGAGTTTCTGTAGTAAAGGATCTGTGTGTGTGTGTGCTTTCTTTCAGCTCTGGGGATTAAACCCAGGGCCTTAATATGAGCTACCTCCCCACCTGTTATTTTACTTTTCATTGTAAAAGAGTTTTACTAAGTTTCTAAATTACCTAGGCTGGCTCAAATTTGTGACTCTCCTGCTTCAGCCTCCCAGTGCCCAGATCATAGCAGTGTACCACCACACCCAAATAAGAATATACATTTATTTATTTCTATGGTATTGCAGATTGAAGCCATGGCCTTCACACTGAATTATATCTCCAGCTCATTTACATTCTTTATTTTGAGGCAGGATCATGTGAATTGCTCAGGCTGGGCTGGAACTTGCAATCTTCCTGCCTCTGCTTCCCAGAATACCAGTACACCCAATTTGATTAGATATTTTATAAAGATATCACAACTGGGCAGTGCTTTTTTTTTTTTTTTTTTTTGTTTTTTTGTCTTTTTGAGACAGGGTCTCCTTATGCAGTTCAGACTGGCCTTGAGCTCACTTTTGTAGCTCAGGCTGGTCTCGAACTCACACTGACCCGCCTGCCTCAGCCTCCCAAGTGCTGAAATTATAGGTGCGCGCCACCACACTCGGCTCTCTAGGCAGTGCTTTTTGTAAGCATAGTTTTAGAAGTTCTTGCATGGAAATAGAACCATGTCGATCAGCACCAATTCTCAGCAACACAGAACTGCTTTTCCTTTTCCCAAACAGCACAGCCTAGAAAGCTGAGCCAGAGTGTCCTGACCCTGACTGGGCTGGCAGCCTGTACAGCTTGAGTTTCGTGGCATTCACTTGGGAAAATGTGTGTGAGGACTCAGCTTCTTTCCATGTCTGAACTTTACTTTGTACACTCTGCTACAGTATGAGTCCTCACACGTGGCTGCACTTGCATGCTGTTTAGAGTGACTCTGGAAATGAAAACATGATGGTCTTTTCCCTCCATAGAATTATATGATATGCAAATGTTTAGCTCAGATAGACATTCTGTAGTAACTTGAAGCACATTTACATTTACTAAATAAAATCAAGTAAACATCTGAGATCGCAGCTGTTACCAATCCATGGAGAATCTGTCTCAGTTTTATTCTAAGCTGGGAAATTCAAAAGGGATGTTACTTTCATGTTTGCAGTTGTGGAAAGAGAAAATTTGCCTTTCCCATAGCATATCAAGGGGTGGGGCAGTATGATGGTGAAGATCCCAGAGTTGCTGGGTGTGATTGCTCAAGTATGAAGCAGGAGGATTACTGTGAGTTCAAGGGCAGCTTGAACTATTGTAGTGAGAGCCCATCTGGGCCCCATCACGCCTTCCCCAAAAAAGAGGCTCAGTCTTGGCAGATAGTCTGTAGAAACTTTGGGTAATGGAACATGAAGTTCAGTAAGTTACCTAACATTTGTAGGCTCCAAATTCTCCCCAGCAGCATGCAGTTAGTACTACATTTCTCTCAGGGCTGTAGGCCAGGGTTGCATGGGATAAGGGGTGGGGCACACAGCACAGGACCTGACAGTGATTGGTACCCAGGTTGATGGTGGTGTGACTGCAAGGCTTTTGCACAGTCACGTGGGCTTGATGTCAGCTCCCATACAGCAGTGAAAATCAGAGTTAACCAGCTGTCCAGAGTGCCAGCTTTCAAGCAGGCAGCTTTATAAAACAGCTCCTGGATGGTGAGTTCCCAGTGCATCCAGAGGGGGCTTCCAACACTCCAAAGAGCCACTGCAGAGGCAGCAAACCTTGGGAGGAGGCCCCGGCTGGAGTGAGTCAGCACAACCACCCAGCACTGACAGGAGGCCCTCCCTGTAGCCCCTGTGCCACTGCCTTGCCAGGAGCCAGTACCTTCCCACCTGGTTCATCCTTTCCACTTCAGAACCACACCTGCACTAAGTAGGTATAAGGTGAATAATAAAATATACTTACTGTTCTTTATGAAAAAATTGTTAATAAAAATGTTCTTTATGAAAGGAATTACCCTTAAGATATGCTGTGTTTACCCAGAATGACAAGGCTCCAAGTTGAGCTCCTTGTAGGTCAAAGAGAGAAACCGTTGGTAGCAATGACTTTATTTTATGTATGGTTTTTTTCAAACAGGGTTTCACTATGTAGTTTATGCTGGCCTTGGACTCATTTTGTAGCCCAGGTTGTCTTTGAACTCACAATGATCCTCCTATCTCAGCCTCCAAATTCTGGAATTACTGGTGTGCGCCACTAGCCCTGGATCAGAAATGGCTTTAAAATGACCAAAACAAGATTTTCCACCTTTAAAGAGGCCCAGGTACTTTTTACTGCTGATGGAGTGTGAGACATTCCAAACAGGTCTCTTATCTTAAGATGAGTTATGTGTCACTGCCACCTGCCATGTTCTCTCAACCATTATTCTGTGTCAATTGATACTCTTAAAATAATATAGATAAGCACTGATAAAAAGGCAGAAACAGTGATTCCTATGAACTTAAAACATGATAGTAAGGTGAATAATAATAGTACAATCACAGCAACAGTATGTACTAATTGATTATGTTCAAGCACTGTTCTAACTCCTTTAAAACTTCTTTTCACCAAAAGATGCTCTCAGTAAGTGTGACTATCACTTCAGCTTCAAACATGAGGGAACTCAGGCCTATGGGAGGCAGCCTTTACACCCAAAGTTAGATCCTGTGTATAAATGCACAACAACACACAGTGAATTCAGTGAAGTGTTTTAAGGAGAGCAATCATATCATGGGGCAGACTTCACAGAGGAAGCAGCCTCCAATAAAGAGCTTAAAGGATGAGGTGAGTGGAAGAATTATGGACTTTTAAAAGACATGCTCAGAAGGCCGGAGAGATAGCTCAGTGGAATAAATGCTTGCCTGGCAAGTGCAAGGTCCTGAGTTTGATCCCTGGTACCACCCAAAAACAAACAAACAAACAAAAAACCAAAAGACATGCCCATCTTGAACCTATGAGTGTGGACTTACTTGGAGAAGGACTTTCCAGAATCATTAAGATTATTAAAATGAGAAAGAAAGCACAGGGCAAGTGAGAGCCAGATGGGCACCAGGCGACTCACTGAGGAAAACAAGTAAACATGGGCAAAGGAGATCCCAAGAAACCGAGAGGCAAGATGTCATTGTATGCATTCTTTGTGCAAACTTGCCAAGAGGAGCACAAGAAGAAGCACCCAGATGCTTCTGTTAACTTCTCAAAGTTTTCTAAGAAGTTCTCAGGGAGGTGGAAGACCATGTCTGCTGAGGAGAAAGGAAAATTTGAAGACATGGCAAAGGTGGACAAGGCTTATTATGAAAGAGAAATGGAAACTTATATTCCCCCTAAAGGAGAAACAATAAAGAAGTTCAAGGATCCCAATGTGCCCAAGAGGCCTCCTTCAGCCTTCTTCTTCTGTTCTGAGTACTGCCCAAAAATGAAAGTAGAACATCCTGGCCTCTCCATTGGTGATGTTGCAAAGAAACTTGGAGAAATGTGGAATAACACTGCAGGAGACAACAAGCACCCATACAAGAAGAAGGCTGCTAAGCTGGAGGAAAAGTGTGAAAAGGACATCGCTGACTACTGGGCTAAAGGAATACCTGATGCAGCAAAAAAGGGAGTCGTCAAGGCTGAAAAAAGCAAGAAAAAGAGGAAAGAGGAGGAGGATGAGAAAGATGAGGATGAGGAAGAAGATGAGGATGAGGAAGACAAAGAGGAAGAGGATGGTGAACAAATTGGTTCTAGCACAGTTTTTTTCCTTACTTATAAAGCATCTAACCCCCCCCCCTGTACACAACTCACTCCTTTTGAAGAAAAAATTTGAAATGTAAAGTCGTGTAAGATTTGATTTTAAACTGTACAGTGTCTTTTTTTTGAATAGTTAACATACTACCTAATGTGTCTTTATTTTTTTTAAATTTTCTTTCTTTCTTTCTTTCTTTCTTTCTTTCTTTCTTTCTTCCTTTCTTTCTTCTTTCTTTCTTTCTTTCTTTCTTTCTTTCTTTCTTTCTTTCCTTCTTTCTTTCTTTCTTTCTATTATGGCCGGCTCAGCCTGCCCTGTTGGGGCTGTCTCAGTTTGTGGCAGTGGGGATCGAACCACAGTCCCTGTGGTTGCCTAAGCAGGTGCTTTAGACTGCTCGCCCTTAATGTGTCTTTAGATAGCCCTGTTCTGGTGGTATTTTCAATAGCTACCAGCCTTGCCTGGTACAGTACGGGGGTTGTAAACTGACATGGAAATTTAAAGCAGGTTCTTGTTGGTGCACAGCACAAATTAGTCATATATAGGATGGTAGTTTTTCATCTTCAGTTGTCTCTGATGTAGTTTATATGAAATAGTTGTTGCTCTGTTAACTGAATACCATGCTGTAATTGCAACTGTTGCAACTGTTTTGTTGATGTTCTGAATGCTTCTAAGTAAATACAATTTTTAAAATTAGTATTGTTGTCCTTTTCGTAGGTCTGAAATTTTCTTCTTGAAGGGAAGCTAGGGCCTGCCAGATAGCTCAGCAGACTAAAGGGCCTGCTTAGGAAGGTGCAGGGACCAGGGCTCAATTCCTGGCATGCTGTGCCAGCCCCACCCCCAGTGCACACTGAGATGGAGACTTAGATGTGGTGGCACACACCTGCAATCCCAGTGCTTGGGAGGCTGATAGCAGGAGGATCATAAGGAGTCTGAGCTATGCAGTGAGACCCTATAGACCCTGTACTAAATACCTGGAAAAAGGAAAGGAAGCTAGTCTTTTGCTTTTACCCATTTTGAGTCACATGAATTATTAGTGTTTATTTTTTCATATAGTTAGTGGATGCCAAGCTTCTGTCTACACATCCTGCATATCATGATGTGGATAATAAAAGTCAAATTGAGAACATTTTCATCCATAAAACTCCAAAATCTCAGTTATTGATAAAATACTTGCATAGCCTTTGTGAAGAGTAACTAGTTCTGTTCACAAATAGCATGAGGTTATTAGAATCAAATAATCTGAAAGTCTATCCTTGAAGGACTAACAGAAGAAAACACGTTCTGATCTCCACACGAGGACTCTAGCTCCTGTTACTGCAGTTATGTCGTGCAGCTCCCACATTAAAGGAGACCTGAGAATGAATCCCTAAAAGCGTGAGCTTAAAATACAAGACTCCAATGTGAAGTTAGCGTTCACAGTGAAGGCAGTGAAAGTGCTGGTTTTATCTGCCTTTACCTACTTATCTAAATATGGACTGCTCTGGACACTGGACTCTGGTAAAACTTTTAAAGTTAGGCCACAAATTAGAAAAGGATAGAATTTCTGTGTTGGGGTTCCCTGTTTAGACATGAGAAAAAAACCACAAGCTTCACAGCTCAGTATGAATTACCCAATTTGAGTTTTTCTTTATAAAATTTACTGGAGTCATGTTTGTCTACTTATCAGTTTAAGGAAAAATTTTGCAATTTTGTGGGCTTTGAGATTATCAGTCTTTTCCTGCAGTATACTTTTTTTTTTTTTTTGGTGGGCCTGGGGTTTGAACTCATGACTTTGCACTTGCCAAGCAGGTGCTTGTGCCATGGAGCTATCTCCCTGGCCCTGAGATTATCACTCTTAAAGTACCAGTGTTTTAAAGTAAGACTCTTGTGATTTTACACACCTTTGTAATGGAGTGCTGTTTTGTTACATAATTTTAACTTGGATTCTTTCTTTCTTTCTTTCTATCTTTCTTCTTTCTTTTTATTTATTTTTTGCGGAACCAGGGATTGAACTCAGGCCCTTGTCCTTGCCAGGCAAGCGCTTATTCTACTGAGCTATCTCTCTAACCCTAACTTAGAATCTTTCCATGTGCATTTGTTTATGTAACTTCAGGAGAAATACTGAATGTCTGAGTCCTGGATGATACTAAAAAACTAATTGCAGAGGTTTGTTTTTGCTTTTATTTTTTTAAAAGATTATTGGGCCAAGGAGATAGCTCAGTGGTATGCACACCTTCCTGGCAAGCACAAGGTCCTAAGTTGAATCCCCAGTACTGAAAGCAAAAAAGATTATTAAGATACGATCATCCCAGATTTAGGGGTGGTCCCTAATTCTCATTGTAGGTGTCCTTGCAAGTTTGAAGCAGTGAAAATCAAAGAAAGCCACACGAAGACAGGAAGCAGAGACTGCCAGGCCCAAGCCAAGGACCACCAAGCAGTGCTAAGGCTATTGCAACGTAAGGGAGAGCACAGGACAGATTCTCCTTATATTTTCCAGAAAGAACCACTGTGGACATTGCTTGATTTGGAAATTGTGGCCTCAAAAATTATGAGAAAACAAGTTTCTCTTGTTTTAAGCCACCCAGTGTGTGACCATTTGTGGTAGCCATAGGAAGCTCTGTGAAGAGAATAGCTGAGAAATCACAGCTCAGAGATGAAGAAATGAAAAGACAAGAGACCTTCGGCTTGTTGGCCTTGGACTGTTCAAGGTCTGAGGTTCTCAACAGGGCATGAGGCATGATGTGAGTTCTGGGGCTGTAATGCGTGACTCAGTGTTGCTTGGCAGGTGTGAGGCCTTGGGTCCAGTCATCAGCCCCACAAGGATAAAAAAGAACAAACAAAGAAAGAAAATGTGAGTTCTGGTACGCAGGACTTTAAATGTCAAGTTAGGAAATGTGAATTTTATTCCATTAGCATTGAGACACTTGATAAATTATGTATTTAGAAACTTAAGGTGTCCCTGACCTAGAAGGAGACCATAATAGGAGCCTGAATTAGAGCAGGGATAGTGGGAGTGAAGAGAAGGGGCAGAGAGAAAATATCCTGTCCAAATCCAAGAGACTTGCCAATGAATAATTTTCGGTCTGACTTGCACAGTAGCCTAATCCATATTTTATCTGTTGCTATTTATAGGATCTTGTGGCCCAGGCTGCATAATACCCACTTTATGCGACCTGCCCAAGTCACAGGTGCTGTCAAGCTGCATCCTGAGCTTGTCTGGGCTTCCTCTGGTCAGCCCCTGTGCTTCATGCTGAGGGCTTTCATTTCCTGAATCCTTTGCTCTCCAAAGCCCTGTTCCTCCAGCACGGGGCAGACCTCTGCAAGCTGTTTTGCTTCCCGCAATGCTCTGACCTTGGCACCAGACTGTAGTCAGAGAGGCAAGAGCAAGACAAGGTCTTGCTATGCAGTTCAGGCTGGCCTTGAGCTCACTTTTATAGCCCAGCAGGTTTCAGGGCTACTGAGCTGGCGCCCTTCCAGCATCCTGTCAGATTTTGCCTTAGCATTTGATGCTGAGTGTGGTGTACAGGTGGCACTGAACAAGCAGTACCATCTTGAGCAGATGCAAATCTTAAAGGCCTGTGCAAATTTGGATGCTACCAGTGCCCAGAGCCTATTGTCCTGCCAGCATTTGCTGGGCCACTTGGGGCCCACCTTCTTCCTACTCCACCCAAAGTGTGTTTATCCCTCTTTCCACAGCCCCACCTGCAGAAACTTTGGTCACAGCTGAGCTGCAGCTCACTTCTGCATTCCGCTCCATTTCTGAAGCCCATGTGCTCATGCGTGCTGTCCTCCCAAGCAGTCTGGTCAGCAGAGATGTGTTGTTCCTTTGTCATCTCTCACAGTGACAGTGCAGCCTTCTCTGTCTCTCAGGGACTGGGCACAATGAGAGTATTAGTTATTGGTCAGTCCCACTTTTTGGGTCCATGCTTTCAGTAAAAGAGTAAAATTAAATGGCTGTTATTAGGTTAGCAATGAAGCCACATAAAGTCCTAGAATCAAAGAGACATTCCTAAGTAGTGAGCTTTACTTCTTTGAATTGTTGGTATTTTCCCAATTTTATACCATGAATATTTACATTTTATTTATTTATTTGTTGACCAAAGAAGGTGTTTTACTAAAACACATATTATTTTTATAGGAAAGAAGAACAGCACATCTTTCTTTTCTGTCTTGCTTTTTTATTTATTTGTTTATTTTAATTTTTTTGTCTTTTTGAGACAAGATCTTGCTATGCAGTTCAGGCTGGCCTTGAACTCACTTTTGTAGCCCAGGCTGATCTCAAACTCACATCGATCCTCCTACCTCAGCCTCCCAAGTGATGGGATTACAGGCGTGTGCCAGCATGCCTGGCCTTATTTTTTCTTTCTTTTTCTTTTCTTTTCTTTCTTTCTTTTTTTTTTTTTTTTTTTTTTTTTTTTTTTTTTTTTTTTTTTTTTGAGACAGGGTTTTGTTATATAGTTCAAGCTGTTCTTAAGCTCACTATGTAGTTTAGACTGGCCTCAAACTCAAGTACATCCTCCTGCATCAGTTTCCTGAGTGCTGGGATTACAGGTGCATGCTACCAGTGCATTTTCCTATCTCCATTTCCATATTTTTGATGCCCATAAAGTTATGATTCTTAAAAATTGAATCACAAACTTCAAAACTGGGAGTCTAGGTTCTTCTGAACTCTACCACTGATTTTCTGAGCTTCTGTCTGTCTGTCTATCTATCTGTTTGTCATCTATCTATCTATCTATCTATCTATCTATCTATCTATTACCTAACTATATAACCTTGAAAAATAAACACATTTATACAAACAAGCTACCAAAAGTGAGTCATAAAGAAATAGAAGGGGCTGGGGAAATAGCTTAATAGAATAAGTGCTTGCCTGGCAAGTGCAAGGGCCTGAGTTCAATCCCCAGTTCTAAAGAGAGAGAGAGAGAGAGAGAGAGAGAGAGAGAGAGAGAGAGAGAGAGAGAGAGAGAGAGAGAGAGAGAGAGAGAGAGAAAAGAAAGAAGAAGAAGTCTGAAAGCCAGTCAAATAGCTCAGCAGATTAAAGTACCTAAAAGCAGGTGCAGGGCTCAGGGGTTCAATTCTTGGGCCTGCTGTGCCGGCACTATAAGTCTGATCTAGTAGTGAGACCCTGAACACCCTGTAGACCCTTCCCTAAAAAAAAAAAAAAAAAAAAAATAGAAAACTTTTCAATGTTACATATAAAATTTTTATGAATTAGGTACAATGGTGCACGGAATGAAACATGTAGGCTTCTTTGTTTATTGTTAATTTATTTTGTCAATATTTTTATTTATTTATTGTGTATAACATGTTTCAGTACATGTACACATTGTGCTAATTTACACATTACCTCACATACATGTGAGTGTGTGTGTGTGTGTGTGTGTGTGTGTAGAGAACACTTAAAATCTCTCAGCCCAGGTGAGGTGGTGCAGACCTATATCCTAGCTAACAGAGAGGATCATGGGTGGCAGACCGGTTTAAACAACTTAGTCAGGACCTGTCTTTTAAAAAATGTTGCTATCTCAGTAATGCAAAAAAATACAATACGTTGCATTTTTTTCTTTTTTCTTTTATGTATGTGGTACAGCATCTCACTATGCAGCTCAGCCTTGTCCTGATCCTCCTGTTTTCAGCCTCCTCAGAGTTGCGATTACGTGTGTACAGCGCCACATCTGGACTTGGTCACTGGCTCGGCATACCTTGAGGGCTGGGCCTGCAGAGCAGAATACATTGTTATTAAATAGTCTTATGTTCTGCAACAGAAGGAATTTTAAAGTCACAAATGAATAATTTAGAAAAGTCAAAGAGCCAAAAGTTGAGATAAGCAGGCAAATTATTATCATTATTATTATTTATTTTAGTTTAGTTTAGTTTTGTCTTTTTGAGACAGGGTGTCACTATGCAGTTCAGGCTGGCCTTGAGCTCACTTTTGTAGCCCAGGCTGGTCTCAAACTTGCACTGATCCTCCTGCCTCAGCCTCCCAAGTGCTGAGATTACAGGCATGCACCACCACGCCCAGCTTAAGCAGGCTTAAAAAGTCATAAAAGTAACAAATAAACTCAGAAGTAGAACTATGGAAACAATGGAAAATAGAGTAGAAACTAATGAAATGAAAGCAAAGGTTAAAAAGGATCAATAAGTTTTTAAAAATTTTACTAAGACAGTCAACCTATCAAGGAAAGAAACAACTGGGATGAGGAATGTGAGAAAAGAAAGAAGGAAGGGGAAAAATATATATGTATATACACAGAATAGCTTGGATAATTGTACTGCTGATGTCTGCTGCTCTATTGAAAGGAGCAGTTAATGTTTACATTCTTTTTCTCTCTTCTTTTTAATTTTTTGTAACTTTTTTGACCAATTTTGCATTCTTATGTCTGGTAATCTGTACAACTAATTTGTAGGCAACAATATGCAATAGAAAAACTGTGGCTGGGGAGATAGCTCTGTGGCCCAAGTGCCTGCCTGGCAAGTACAAGGTTGTGAGTTTGAACATCAGTCTTGCAAAAAATAAATAAAATAAATAAATAAATAAAAAT
>PVKN010001634.1:29899-49802 GCA_004027915.1 Capromys pilorides
CGGCAGGTTTATCTGCTTGGAAACCACAAGGCCCAAAGTTCAATTCCTAGTACCAAAAAAAAAAAAAAAAGTTGGAAAAAAATCAACGTATCTCTGATAGATTGATGAAAGAAAGAAAACAAAAATACTCTATAATCATAAACGAGACACAAAAAGGCAGAGATTAAACAGAAATTAAGAAAAAACAATGACAGTAATTTTATTTATTTATTTATATTTGTATATTTATTTTATATTATAGCTGACTCAGCCTGCCCTGGGGGTGGGGCTGGTGCCGGAGATTGAACCACGGTCCCTTTAGACCACTGAGCCATCTCGCCAGCCCAATGACTGTAATTTTGAAACAAACAGAAATGAGCAAGTTAACTAAAATTAAGTATACAGAATTGGTGATTTTGAATATGATTCTCCCCCCCCACACACACACACACCACTGCAGTTTCACTCGGGACCTTACACTTGCCTTGCACATGCTTATACTACAACTACAAGTGTTGGTTAGGCTGTGAGGGAGCAGGAACTCTTTTACGTAAGTATGGAGAGTCCTCAAAAACTGAGACTAGAAATTCCATTTGACCCATCTGTTCTACTTCTAGGTATCTTCTCAAGAGAGTTAAAGACCTATTATAGTGATACACGTATACCTATGCTTTTAGCAGCAAAACACATAATAGCTAAATCTTCGAAGAGGCCTATTGGCCCATCTGTTAAGAAAATGACCTGAAAACAAATTTTGAGGATAGTTTGACAACTTAATGAAATCACCATCTCAATGGACAGATAGATAGATAGATAGATAGATAGATAGATAGATAGATAGAGATATCGATAGATATTTCAGAACATGCAAAGAAATCTCGTAAAAAAGGAAAGAAAAAAAGCAATGTCTTCTATACAGCTAAATAACACGAATGTTTATTTTTCTATGAGACATAAATTTCAGATGATTGTAGTATTTTTATTATTTATTTATTTTTGGCAGGACCTCCTGCCTCAGCCTCCCAAGTGCTGGGATTACAGGCATGCACCACCATGTCTGGCTGGATTTATCTTGCCCTGTATGGTTCAGCCAATATAACTAAACATACCTCCAGTGATAAAGGTCCGACAGAGCCCTGTTTCAAACTCTCTTATTCTCTTATTCATATACATTAGCAGTATAATAGAGCTAGGATATAGTTCTATTATTCATCTATACTCATAGTATAATAGACCTCGGGTATAGCTCAGTGGTCAAGCCCTTGTCTACCATATACCCAGTGGTTACTGGGGGAATATGGATAACTTCTCAGAAAACTGTATCAACTTCATGTGAAATAGCTTAACTATTAGTATGGCAATGTCTCAGGATTAATTTTACGACTCCCAAAGCTGGGAGAGCCCATTTTTTATGACTATTTAACAGAGGTGCACAAGGCAGTCTTAAAGACCTCAGGCCTCATTTTAATGTTTGAGGTGTTACGACTTGCCTCTAGATGTGTCCCTATGGACTCAGGACCTTATTGACCCCCGTCAATAAGGAGGGTGACTGGAACTAGGATATGCGAGTATGGGTTCAGGGTGTTCAATAAATGGATTAGTCCTTTGATTGGGGTTATTGTTTTTTGCTTTTTGTCTTTTTGAGACAGGGTCTCACTGTGCAGTTCAAGGTGGCCTTTAGCTCACTTTTGTAGCCCAGGCTGGTCTTGAACTTGCATTGATCCTCCTGCCTCAGCCTCCCAATGCTGGGATTACAGGTGTGTGCCACCACACTAGACCAAGTCCTTTGGTTGGATAAGCATATCTCTAGGTGTAAATGAATGAATTTATTGAAGATGGAAGCCTCACTCTTGTGCAGAGTACCAACGAGAAGGCGTGTGTCCTGGACTTGCTGCTTGCTGCCTCTGGCCTGCTCTTCTGTGGAGAGTTTGTCCTTTGTGATGCCCATCTGCCATGCTATCCTTGAAGCAGCTGACTGTGGACTGAAACCTCTACAAACTGTGAACCAATATCGATCCTTCCTCCTTTAACTTGTGGGTGTTGGGTACTTTGTCCCAACTACGAGAAAGTAATTAAGACAGGCATATATGTGGAACAATAGGTAAAATGTTAAAATATTGCTTTCTAAGACTAATATTGAAAAATTATTGTAACTTAGATTTGTAATAGGACTTGTACGTGCAATTTTTGTCAAGCTAGAATTACAATGGAGGGCCATCGAGATGGCTAAGCAGTCTAAAGTGCCTAGGAAAGTTTAGGCATCTCAAGGACCGCAGCTTAATCCATGGCACCATATGTTGCACCAGCCCCACCCCCAGGGCAGGCTGAGCCAGCCATAGCACAAATAAATAAATGAGCTTTTAAAAAATTAAATTAAATTAAATTAAATTTAAAAAATAGAATTATAATGGACAACTTGAGCTACAGCTCATATTACTTCCCTTTCTTCCTATTTATTTGTCCTCAATTAGAAAACTCAAAGTTGTTATTGTAGATTGTTGAGATGACAATATACACTGGCTTTTCTTTCAGATAATTCTGGCTAGTGTTTGGATCCCTGACAAGTATATATTTTCACACAACCATACACCTTGTTGGCCCACTCAGAGGGCCTAAGAGAGATTTTTTCATAGGTGAGATCCCAAGGCTAAAGAACACACATGTACAAGAAAGACATCAGTAACCACAGCAGGCAGCATAGAGCGGAGTGGAGAGCCACAGGGAAGTCCACCTGCATCGTTATTGTATAATTTTTACACAGGTAGTCATCTCATATTCACTTTCTTAAATGGTGCTGTAACCAGAGTATGCATGTGGATCTGTGCTAAGTCATAGTTACATAATTATCCCACTATGTGCCTGTGCTAGACAAGTGGAGTCATGTCTTCAGGTATTCTTAGATCCTCTGAGCTTTGTTTTTTTTTTTTTTTTTTATTTTTTTTTTTTTTTTTTTTTTTTTTTGATCCTCTGAGCTTTGAAGTAGTCTGAACAGTTCCCCAGTCCCAGCCCCTCAAAGACTAGGGGTATATAAATGTAATATTCTATATATAACAGGGCACAAGTGCCTATAGTTAATAAATCAAGAACCATGTGAAAAAACACTTTATCATTTGAGCAGTTTCATCCATAAGCAGCATCAGCGCCTAGTTCATAACATTCATGGCTGGGCCATTTCTTTATTTTTTTAATATTTTTTTATTAATGCTATGGCCAGCTTGGCCTGCCCTGGGGGTGGGGCTGGTGCAGCACGTAGTGCTGGGGATGGAACCACAGTTCCTGTGGTTGCCTAAGCTTGCCTAAGCAGGCGCTTCAGACCACTAAGCTATCTCGCTGGCCCCTGGGCCATTTGTTAAACAAGGGCTTCAATCTAGAAGGCTAATTTTATGGTCCTTGCTGCTGGTCAGGAGCCACTCCTCTTGGCATTAGCGGTAAAGTATTTTTAATCAGAAGCTATTCCTAGTGGTCAATCATTGCAATGCCTGGCCAAAGCATTTGCTAAGCCATTTCTCAGTGACAAGAGAGGTTTATGTCCTAAACCATGGTATCTTATGTTCATCTCTGTGACCACTTTCTCATATATCTCACCATAGATTCACAGCCTACAAGGGATGGTGCCCTATCTGTCACTCCTGAGCTGCCCAAGGTGGCAGTGTTATGGTTTGTGTATAGGTGTCCCCTCAAAGCCTCATGCAATCATGGGGTGGCTTCTGGAATTTGTAATTGATTATTGTGGGTGTGGGTGCTGCTTCTCCCCTGGGGCAGGTGATTTGCGTTTCAATGTAAGATAGGAAGAGAAGTTAGCTGCTTAAGCTGCTACCTCTCCCTCCCTGTGCTCTTGTTCTTAGCTGCCGCCATAAAAGGTTGTTTTCTGCCATGTGCCTCTGACTTGGAGTCAGCTGAATCCGGACTGAAACCTCCAGTAACTGTGAGCTAAATAAACCTTTCCTTCCCACATTTTGAGTGTCGGGTGTTTGTCCCAGCAACGAGAGAAGAGTAACTAAGACAGGCAGCAAGAGCATCAGCCCCCCTAAAGAATGCCCAGTTTTCTGTGTACACAGGTGGGAGGGATTTTTCGTGCATCACAATCATACTTTCCCTTTGGCTTAGCCTGTACCTTTTGGTTCCAAAGCATAATACTTTCATACTGGGATGGATAGCAACTGCCATCCATTATGGGCTTGGGTCATGGCTAGACCCACCAGTATATCCAGCATCAGATGGAGAGCCACCTTTCTCTTCTGCATGGGGACTAAGGGTCAAGGTCTATATATCATGGGTCCCCAAAGCATTGCCAGCTTGGCTGCTAACAGGCTAGCTAGGAAAGAGGCCAGTATTGGAAGTCTGACCCCACAGTATGAGAATGGGGGCCTGTGCCCCTCCACTCTTTAGATGGGTTATTTACATCTATACCAGCCCTCTATCTGTCCCATGATTCCTCACAGGCTTGCAGAGCAGCACGCATTGCTGCTGTTTCTCAATCAGAAAATACCAGCTCTCAGCTCCCTTCTACAATTGTGACCGAAGCCCACAGGGAGCTGCTGCTTCCCCTGTTTTTGACACAGGCTCCAGCCAAATCCACAGTATTGTCTCCCGGGTGTGAGAAATGAAGGAGTAAATAAGGTCTAAAATGTACAATAGTTAGTGATTGATTGATTGATTGTGTCACCTTGAGAAGCTAAGAGCTAAAGTGAATCAGCTCAGCAATTCCACACCCTAGGGTATGGGAGCCACACTCTAGATGACTCATCACTTGAAGGAGAATGAGAAGGGATGGAGAATCCCATCCTTCCCAGGAGGAGCGCCAGTCTTCGCCATCAGCTTGGACATCATCTCTTGGCTCTAGCGCAGACTCTTGGTTTCTGCTTCAGATCCTTCAGCCTGCTGGTGTAGACTCATCAGCCTTCTGACATAGATCCATTGGCCTCCTGATGTGGACTTGCACAGAACTCTGAAGTAGGCTCCAGACCTTGAACTGAATCCTTCAGTCTCCAGTGTGCAGACGCCCTCTGCACGCTTCTTCATCCGACTCTGGCTGACCATTGTAAGCCAATCGTGGAATTTCTTATACATTTGTACATATTCTGTTACATCTGTTCCTTTAGTAAAACCCTGACTGATACAGATTTATATTCTGAAATGGGAAGAAATTGTTCAAAAGGAAAAAGGAACTCCGATAGTTGAAAGGAAAGGACAGTAGGGAAAAAGGAAAAACTGCAAATCAGTTACACTATTAGTGTCCCTTAGTTCATGAATAAGGAAGGTTTTGTGCTAATGAATGTTAATTAGAGAAAAATTTATGCCCATATCTTGTACCCTAAACAACTGCTTTAAAGATAACAGCATATGACATGTTAATTATTGTTATTATATTATTTTGTTTTAACATATTTCCATTTTAAAAAATGTTCCAAAGGAGTCATGATTTTACTCCAGCAGAAGTCTTGATGGACAGGCCATCTTGCTGCTCTGCAAGTCCTGGATATCCATGGTGCCTCCCTACTGACCCCTGCCACCACTGGTCAAAGGGGGGTGCCTCGCTCTGAAGCTGACGGCACATGGAATAAAACCTGTGCTGCCTCACGAATGTGAAGGGCAAATAAAGCCACTGACTGCGTAGATGGGAAATGGGATCTGATTAGCCAGGATTGGAATACTGTTTCATCAGTTATCTGCTGTGTAACTTTTGTTTCTGCCTGGAGATGGGGTAGCAATTCTGCCACCCACATTCAAGTTGGTCTTTGTGTGTGTGTGTGTGTGTGTGTGTGTGTGTGTGTGTGTTCCTGGGGTCTGAACTCAGGAACCTGCACTTGCTAGGCAGGCACTTATGCCACTGAGCTATATCCCCAGCCCCTTCAAGTTGGTCTTGTTGAATTGCCCTGTGCTTACTTAAGACTCAGTTGGCATACGGACATGAGGAGAGATAAACTAAAATCTTCACTGGAAAGTAATGACAACTTTGAAGTTATTTAGGAGGAAAAAGGCTATTATACTATACAACACAGACACATTCCTCTAAAACTCCTTCTGAAGAGTTTTTTACTTTCCCCCAAATTTTAGAACCTACATCCCTGGAGTTTGCTTTGTCTTCTTAGTCTGTGTTGTTTATTTGGAGCTGGGGGTTTAATCTAGGACCACTGCACCAAGCTACGTTCCCAGCTCCTTTCTAATTTTTTTTTTTTTTTTAATTTTTGGATAGTATCTCACCAAGTTGCTAAGTTACCTAGGCTGTGCTCAAAGTTGATTCTCCTGCCTCAGCCTCCCAGAGAGCTGGTACTCTTGGCATGTGCTCACCACACCTCACCACATGGGGTTTCATATGCCAACAAAAATTCTTAAAAATGTAGTGGTCTGTTTCTATATGTTTTCTTCCCTGTCTTTAATGATGAGGACCCAGTAGTCATGGTCAGAAGAGTAGCCCTGCTACCTGCCATCCAGAGACCCAGCTTCTTTCTAAACATTGTTCTGCATCAGAGCAGCCTGTGAGCAGTCCACATTACAAAAGCGAGACATAGCTGGTGCCTAAAAACTCTGCCACCTCAAGACACCTCTGTTTCCACTAACCACTCAAGGGACCACGACTAAAGCTAATGTAGCACTTGTCCTCCACTCTGCCCTGAATTCAGTTATGGCGACTGTCATGTTCCTGAGAAATCTCCATCAGCCCAACAAGGAGCTCCAAATAATGACTGCCCATTATGGAATAGAGGAGGAAAAAGTAATGTCCTTCTTTTGCATTGTTAGGGACATGGCTGAGGCACCTATAACAAAAATCAGATTAACAAGGGAAAATGCACCTTTTTTACTTAAAAGTTTTTATTTTATGTATTTAGTACAGGGTCTACAGGGTGCACAGGTTCTCACTATGTAGATCAGACTCATAGTGATTCTCCTGTTTTGAGCCTCCCAAGCACTGGGATAACAGGTGTGCACCATCAAGCCCAGTCTCAATCACCATCTCAGTGCACCCCAGAGTTGGGGCTGGCACAACACACCAGGGATCCAACTGCATTTTGCCTAAGCAGGCACTTTAGTTTGCTGAGCTTTCTGGCCGGCCCTGTGTATCTTTATTAAATAAAAATCATATGTGATTTAGGAGCCTTTGGAAATGAAAACCCAAAGAAACAGGAAAATTTGTATGTCCTCATGCTAAGTTTGAAGAAGCAGTGAATGGCTGGGAAATGTGATAGGAAAGGGGGATATTGAGACAGAAGAAAACCACTGGAGAACCCTCTCCTGTTCTCCTGGAGTAGGGCATGCCTTAGCCAATGGCTGTAGTACCCATTCTCCTCACTGTCCTTCACACCCACAGGGACCACTTGCTTCAATGTCTTCACCTGTATTAGTGGCCCCCTCCTCTGGCCACTGTGGCAAGAGTGCAGCTCAGCCATCAGCTGCAGAACCCCTCGCTATGTGCACCGCAGCAGACATTGTTGCCTCTTTGAGAAAGGAGGACAACTTCATGCGGCTAAGATCAAAGGGGAAGGGACTTAGGCTCATTATTAACACCTCCCACCGGCCCAACCCCAGTTAGCTGTAGCCCTGTGAAGATTCTGCAGTTTCAAACCTGCAATTTTTCCCAGAGATTCAATAGCTGTCAACCAAATGGCTCCCCTCACCTCAGCCCTTTGGTGAGAGCTGCCGCTAGGCACAATGTGGCCCTGCTTGGACTAGTCACAGGCCTTCACTCATACAAATCACAGGCCCACATCTGGACCATTAGGTTAGTTTTGTTTTGTTACTTTCCGCATTATGAAAAAGTGCAAGCAGTATTTTTGTTTTTAATTTTCAAAGAGTTAAAAGTAATAACCATTAGACATGATTCAGAATTTCAAAGAACAAGGTTATATTAATTCAACAGTGGTTGTTATATTGTATATTGTCTTCAAAGTATTTCAACTATGTAAGACAAAGACTAACAGATACGAAAAATCAAATGGACTTTGACTGATGGACTTCTCTTTTTCTTTGTTCTTTTTTTCTTTTTTTTTTTTTTGGCTGGCTCAGGTTGCCTTAAGGGCCAGGCTGGACTGGCATTTGGAGCTGGGAATTGAACCATTGTCCCCTGCTCCTGACTGGGTTTGCCCAAGCAGGTGCTTTAAACAACTGAACTAACCAGCAAGCCCCCTCGTTGTTTCTTTTGATGTTAGCATCTAATTTCATTGCATTATGGTCAGACAGTATGCATGAGATCATTTCAGTTCTTTCACATTTACTTAAGCATGTTTTGTTGGCTAGTTTATAGTCCATGTTAGAGAACATCCTGTATGCAATATAACAGTAACTATTATATTGATGATTACAACTGATATGTATTAGCTTATCTTTATCATGTTACTTTCCTGCTGTTGATGCTGTACTTTTTCCCTCTGTTTAAGTTCTTACCCTGAAGGGCCAGCCAAATAGCTCAGCAGATTAAAGCACCTGCAAGCAGGCACAGGGGCCAGGGGTTCTATCCCTGGGCCTGCTGTGCCAACCCTGCCCCCTGGGTGCACTGAGATGTTAATTGAGACTGGGCGTGGTGGCACACACCTATAATCCCAGCTCTTGGGAGACTGTAAAGCAGGCAGATCACTATGTGTCTGATCTAGTAGTGAGACCCTGAACACCCTGTAAACCCTTCCCTAAAATACAAACAAATAAACAAACAAAAAATTCTTGCCCTGTCTGCTGGTTTCTTTTTTGTGGTTGTTCTTGGAATTGTGTTTATTTTTATCTCTGTGTAGAATATTTTCAGGACTCTTTATGGGGTTGGTTTGGTGGTCATGAGTTTCTTCAGTTGTCCTTTGCCATTGAAGTATCTTATTTTCCATTAATTTTGAAAGATGGTCTTGCAGGGTACAACAATCTCGGTTTGAAGTTGAAGTTTTCTTTCTTTCTTTCTTTCTTTCTTTCCTTCCTTCCTTCCTTCCTTCCTTCCTTCCTTCCTTTCTTCCTTCCTTCCTTCAACCTGAAACACTTTACTCTAAGTTCTTCTTAACTTGAGTGTTTGTGTTGAGTAGTGTGTAGTGTGTTGGGATTCTGTTGGGATTTCCTTTATAGGTGATGTTTCTTTTCTCTAATAGCTTTTAATATTCTATTCTTCTGCTGAACTTCTGGGGTCTTCATTATTCTACGTCTGGGTGTAGTTTTATTTTGGTTAATGTTAATTGGAATTCTATATGCCTCACTTAATTATATACTTGATTCTTTTCCCATGGTTGGAAAATTTTCTGCTATTACTTCTGAAAATAATTTTTATGTCATTTCTGTTGGTTCCTGCTTGTTCATTGACACCTATCAATCTTATATTATTTTTTGTATAATCTTGTAGCTGTTGAATTTTTATTTCTTGATCTCTTCTCATTTTTAAGAGATCTTTCCTTTTCGGATTTTTAGTTGTGATCCTATCTTCACAGTCTTAAAGTGTGTCTTTAATTTTGTTGAAGTGGTTTTCCACAATCTCCTTTGTATCATGTTATATATTCTAATTCTTTTTTATATTGATCATTTGAATTTTCCATCATCTTCCTATCATCGCTTATGTTTATTATCTACCTGTATTCTAGATTTCCTGATTAATTCATTTATATTTTGACTTTTTTAACCTGAGAGATTATTTCTGATTTGATGTCCTCTGTAGCCTGACTGATGTTTCTTTACTCCAGTTGCTATCATTTCAAAATTTTCAGGTGTGCATCTTCCATTTTCTCCTATTTTGTTGTTTCCTACACTTTTGCTGAAACTGTATCTTGCTTTTGATCTTTGTCATTTTCTGTTTCAACATTTTTATTTTTAATTCTTTATTTGGTCTTTTTTGAGACAGGGTTGGACTTGAGCTCACTTTTTGTAGCCCAGGCCGGTCTTGAACTTGTACCAATCCTCCTGCCTCAGCCTCCCAAGTGCTGGGACTGCAGGCATGTGTCACCATGGCTTGTCCTGTTTCAACTTTTTTTTTCTGTGTTAATCTTTGTAAGTTTTCATAGTATGTAGTTTTATTAGTAGTATCAAGTCCTCTCTAGGTAAAGACTTTTCCTCAAGGGAAGTCTTCTGTGTGCAGGAGGTTCTTGGCTTTTGTCTCTTTCAAAGTCCTACCTTCCCAGCTAATTAAGTGTAAGATGTTGGCATCTGTTGACTCAACTCCAAGTTCTTTAGTGTTGGGCTGTGGTGACGTTTTTACCCCAGAGCTTCCCAGCATTGTTACAGAAGGGAGAACAACTGATTGCAACAAGTACTGCATCCTAGCTAAAGTAGTATAATTAGCAATAACAAGAGCATCAAGCACAGTTTAGAAACTGACAAGCTGTAATAGCTATTTTTTTTTTTTTTTTACCTTAAGCGATAGGAGCAAGATCTGTAATTATAGAGTAGATACAATTATAAATTGGGAGCTTGTGTTCCGAATGTTTCTCCTTGTAGAGTGGATATACCTTGTGGTGGAGAAATTTAAGAATAGTTTATTTTAAAAAAAGATAACTGAAAAGGAAGTAGAAGCAAGGATAGAGAACAGAGGCTGACCATTCACAATTTGGTAAATTAGACTACAGGGTAGAAGAGAAAGAATGCAGGAGTAAGCAAGGGATTATCTGAACTTGGTCTCTGGGTGTGAAGGATGGGATTAGATTTTTGTGGCTAGAGTTCTCCCCAGCCATTTAGAAAACAAAAAAAGAGAGAGAAAGAAAAGGACAGCCCCATTCATCCGCTTATATTCAATGTGCCTTTGTCCCCAAGCACAACATTGATTCACCTGATTCACCACCTGCTGGCTCACATTGTTATTATTGCTTTGAACTTTGCATGCCACTAGTCCCACCTGTCCATCCTGTGTGCCCTAGTTGGAACCCTACTGTGTTGCTTGTTTTCCCTCAAGGCTACGCTTTCCTGAGCAGTTTACTTTGGCCATGGCAACAGCGAGAGAAAATAGCCATTCTCTGGGCCTTCCCGTGCAGATCATCTGAGTGCTCACTGTGTGGATGGCAAAGCGAGAGGTCACCTTCCTCCATGCTGCACATCTTTTCCTTTTTTTGACACGGGGTGTCACCCTGTAATTCAGGTTGGCCTTGAACTCATGCTAATCCTCTCACATCAGCTTCCCAAGTGCTGGGATTACAGACGTGTAATCTTGTTCTTGATTTTAGAGGAAACCTTTAAGCTCTCCTTCCTTCCTTCCTTCCTTCCTTCCTTCCTTCCTTCCTTCCTTCCTTCCTTCTCTCTTTCCTTTCTCTCTCTCTCTCTCTCTCTCTCTCTCTCTCTCTCCCTCTCCCTCTCCCTCTCCCTCTCCCTCTCCCTCTCCCTCTCTCTCTGTTTCTTTCTTCCTTGTCTTTTTGAGACAGGGTTTCATTGTGCAGTGCAGGCAGGCCCTGAACTCACTTTGTAGCCCAGGCTGGACATGAACTCACAACAATCCCCCTGGCTCAGCCTCCCAAGTGTTAGGATTATAGGTCTGCACCATCACACCCAGCTCCTCATTTATGATGGTGGACATTGGTTTGTCATAAATGGCTCTTATCAGCTTCTGAAAAGATCCCACTGGCCCCTACTGGCCCCCAAAACTTGCCATAGCTTGTCTGAGCCCCAGCCACCCATCCTCACCCGGAAGACTGCCAAGGGGACCTGGTGGGCCTAACCCTGCCCACCCTTACACATGTAGGAGTTTGGCTGTTCCTTGGCTGCCATCCTCACCCAGAGGACTGCTGAGGGGATCGGGTGGACCTTGCCCCACCCTCACTCATTTTTGCCTGTTCTAGGCTGAGCCCTCGCTGCTCATTCCCAACTGTAAGACTATCAAGTGGACATTCTGGGTTTTGCCAACAACTCTCCCACCATTACCTTCACTGGAGCTCAGCTAACCCTAGCCACCTTCCTCATCCAGAAGACTGTGGAAGGGACCTGGTGGGCCTTGCTCCACATTGTCACCCTCTCTGGAGCTTGTCTGAGTCCTGGCTGCCTGTCCTGTCCCATAAGACTGCCAAGGGGACCTGCTGGGCCTTGACAACCCCCACCTTCACACACAGAGAGTTCATCTGAGCCCCTGCCGCCCATCCTAATGAGGAAGACTGCCGAGTGGATCTGGTGAGCCTCCCCCTGATCCTCCACCCTTACCAGAGCTCATATGAGTCCTGGCAGCCCATCCCCAACCTGAAGACTGCCTAGGGATGTGCTAGGCTTTGTCCCTCACACCCCTCACCCTTGCAGGAGCTCTTCTGAGACATGGACCCCAGTTCTTATCAAGAGGACTGCTGTTGAGACTTGGTGGGCTTTGACCTGCCACCATTACCCTTGCGGCAGCTTTTCTAAGGTCTAGGTGCACATCCTACCGGGAGGATTGCCGGGGGTACCTGAGAGACCTTGCTTAGTCCCCCACCCATGACTCTCGTGGGATCTCATCACAGTCCCATCCACTCATCTTCACCCAGAGGACTGCCAAGTGTACTTGGTAGGCCTTATCTTGCTCCCCTCATCCTCACCTGAGCTCAGCAGAGCCCCAGCTGCCTGTCCTTACCCAGATGTCTACTAAGAGAACCTGGTGGGCCTTGCTGGGCCTTGCTGGGCCACCCCCTCTCCCTCACCAGAACTCCTCAGAGTCCTGGCCACCCAATGTCCCCCAGGAGACTGCTGAGGGGATCTGATGGGCTTGGCCCTGCCCCACCCCATCCTCATGAGAGCTAATCTGACTCCTGGCCACCACCCTCACCCTAAAGGCTGCAGAGGGGACCTAATGAACATTGCCTCACCCTTCGAGCCTCATTAGAACTTTTTTGAATCCCCGTTGCCTGTCCTCACATGGAAGACTGTTGAGGGGACCTGTGGGCATTGCCTCACCATCACCCCACCCACTCACTGGAGCTCAGCTGAGTCCTGGCCACCCATCCCCACAATGAAGACTGCTAGGGAGATCTGGTAGGCCTTGACCTGCTCACCCATCATTATTAACAGAGCTCAGCTGAGTCCTGGCTACCCATCCTTATCCAGAAGACTGCCAAGGGGATCCAGTGGGCCTGGCCAAGTCCCCCTACCCCAGTGGGAGTATGTCTAATTCCCAGCTGCCCTTCTTCATAAGGACATGTCTCAGTGTGGACACTGCCACATCCAGGGGTAAAAAATGAGACTTCTGAAGTAGGAGGTGCACCTCACAAACTCACAGATTAAAAAGATGAGCGGAGAAAACCCAGACTTATTAAATTCCAAAACTGCAGGTCCTAGGAGAAACCGCCAAAAATACACAGAAATTATTTTCCTGCTTTTGACTAAACAGAATAAGGAAGGCAGCTGCATCTCAGATCTGTGCTTAGTGTAGGCATCAGGACAAAGATTCAAGACCTGACTGCTCACAGCCACTCTAATAGTCAACTGTTCCTGGGCACAACTCAAGTTTGGCTGTGGTCTGGCTTCTCACTATGGTGTTTGGGGCTAGGCCTGAGCTTAGATTTTTCAGCGGATCTATTTTTAGTCAGATCCCCATCTGTAGCTATCTTCTAAGGCTTTCTCTCACCCAGTCAGTGGGGGAGGCTATTGCTGAGAGTCCTGAAGTGAAGTTGTTTTTCAATTTTTTTGAGTCTCAGTCTTAAATAATCAACTCCTTCCTGAAATGGCACCTGATGAACCACTACCTGGTGATATGGTGGGCACCTGTGCTTGACTTCTTGTCCCACTGTTGCCTTCCATGAGTAAAGAGCCCTTCAAAGCAAAACCCCACAGTGTTTTTGCAATTCACAAAGACTAGTCTCCACAGATGTTTCTCCCTCGATCTTGATTTTTAATTTTTTCTGTCAGTTTGTTCCTGATTCCCGGTGATCTGCTTCACTTCTTTTGTTTGACAAGTTGTCATTTTCCAGTGTCTGGATTTTGGGCCTCAGAGAGGTTGAATGGTTTGCAGATCACTACTTTCCCTAGCTCATTTGTTCTTAGGGCTAAATGATACTCTATTGTTTATATATATTACAGTTTGCCCATTTACCCACTCTTAGCTCTCTTTCACTGTAAAAAAGTAGGAGGTGCATCTACTTTAAAGTTGAGTTAATCAACTTTAAAAAAAGAAAAATATTTTGGTTCATGATTTTGTAGGTTTCAGCTCCTTGTTGACTGACCCCATTGATTTTAGGCCTTTAGTGTGGTAGTATATTATGGTGGGGCCTCATGGAGAGGAGAGCTAACTTCACAGCACTGAGGAAGAGATGGGGGAGAAATGGGGGGGGGCGCTAAAACATCCCCTTTAGGAGCAACTCTCTTGACATAAAATCTTCCCCTGAGCTCCACCTCTCAAAGCATCCAACACCTTCTTAGAGGGCTGGGAATCTACACTTTAACATGTTACTTCTTAGAGCTTTGGAAAACAAGATGACTAATAGAAAAGACTGAGTCCAAGCTGGGGAGATAGTTCAGTGGTCTAAGCACCTGTCTGGTAAGTGCAAGGTTCTGGGTTTGATCCCTGCTACTGAATGCTGTGCCAGCCCCATAACCTGGTCACATCATGCCAGCCCTGAAACCACCTATGGTGACACACACCTCTAATCCCAATGATGCGGAGGCTGAGACAGAAGGATCACTACAAGTCCAAACTGCGTAGTGAGTCCCTGCATCAAAAAGAGAAAAGACAAAGTCCATATTACAGAATGAACTACATATAAATATATTATTAAGAATAATTAAGTTGTGCTTATAGAGTTATAATTTATAGAGATAATTAAATTAGACTTGTAAATTTATCTTTAATGTAGAATACTTATATCTATCTCAAATAGTATATTCTTGATCATCTATTTTCTATTTCCTCCAATAAGATACAAGTTCTAAGATTGTAGGGCTTTTTCTCACCACTCTGAGCCTCAAACATCATCAAGAATATAGTGGGAAATGTATTCAGATATGATGAATATGATGAATTTTATTTGATGAAGAAATCAAATAAATCTATGACTACTTGGCTATGGGTTGCTACAGTCCTCAGATATTGGTGAAACTCTGGGCTCTTCTCTCAGCTGGTCTCCAGACCTGCAAATGTATCCTGTACTAAACAATGACTGCATAGCTTTCTATTGCCAAGAGCAGAAGCCTTAATTGCAAAGAATCCTCAGGCCACTTGTCTAAAATTGCTCAGAGTGCAGATTTAAAGTATAGAGCCTCCAAGAACTGTATTTTGTTGGCTGTAGTTAGAAAACATGTGGCTCTGATTCTGCAAAATCTTGTTGCAGTTGCTGGGAAATTTCCCTGGGTGATGCCACCATGTGCCTTCTGCAGGCGCCATGGCAATTGGAGAGCTTCCAAGAGGACGAGAACTTCAAATGTCAGGCTTCCTGAAAGACACTCTATCCTATTCCCTCCACTCGGGAGACATCTCCTCCATTGCCACTTCAGCTATTATAACTTGATGTACCTGACTGGGCTTGCTATTTATCCACGTCAAGGGTATAGATGGCGTATCAAGCAGTCACACAATAGAATATACCTCCATGCATGCTAATAGGTTAAATTCCATGCATATTTCTTAGAGCTCACAATTTGGAAATGTATGCATAAAAATTGCAACAAATAAGATATATAAATGGCCAACAAATAACTGCAGCAATGTTCAACATCACTAATTACTATGGATGCAGATCAAAGCACAATGACATACGGATTCACCCCATTAGGACAGATGCTATTGGAAAAGAGGTGTTGGCAAGGATATGGGCAAACTGAAACCCTTGTGCTTTGCTTATAAGAATGCAGAAATAGTACAGGCGCTATTAAAATCTATGTGATGGAGGCTGAATGGTGTAGCGCAGAAGTAGAGCATTTCTCTGGCCTAGGTGAAGTTTAACTCCTGGTACAGTGAAATACAAAAAGTAAAAGCAGTGTGATAATTCCTTTAAAAATTAAACCTAGAAGGCTGAGGCAGGAGGATTGATATGAGTTCAAGACCAGCCTGAGCTACAAAAGCTAGCTCAAGGCCAGCCTGAATTGTATAGTGAGACCCTGTCTCAAAAAGACAAAAAAAAGTTAAACCTAAAATTATCAGGAGAGATAGCTCAGTAGAATAAGCATGTGCCTGAGTTCTATCCCCAGTTTTGAAAAAAAAAAAAAAAAAGAATGGATCTAAAATTATCGTGTCACATGATAATTCCATTTCTAGATAGATACCAGTAATAATTGAAACTGGGAACTCAGATATTGTATACTACTGCTCACAGTGGTAGCTCCAGTTCAGATCCCTCAACCAGCTGGGCACAGACTTCTTCTGTGCCTTCTTCCCACGGGCACAGACTTCCTAGCTTCTATCACTGACCTTTGGGCCTTTCCAGCACAGATCTGTGAAGTAGAATCTAGGCCCTCAGCTGGAATCTTTAGTATTTATGTGTGTGGACAGATTTCCTGCACTCCTTGTTCGTTATTCCTTGGGTGATTCCTTATAAACTAATATTATAAAATGTGTCCTGTATTATATTGTTTCCTTTGCAAAAACTCCAAACCATGACAATGGTGGTATTATTTATAACAGCAAAAGCCATGTGTCACTCACCTTTCCACTTCTGGGACCAAATACCTGGTACTGAAAGGAGGATTTAGGGCCAGCAAGAAAGCTCAGTGGTCTAAAGCACTTGCTTAGGCAAGCTTAGGCAACTACAGGGACTGTGGTTCAATCCCCAACACCACATGCTCTGCCAGGCCCACCCCCGGGGCAGGCTGAGTTGGCCAAAACATAAACAAATAAATAAAGTTTAAGGGAGGATTTATTTCAGTTCCTTGTTTCAGAGGTTTAAAGCCATGGTGTCTCAGTTATTCTTCTCTCATTGCTGGGACAAATACCTGACACCCAAAATGAGGGAAGGAAAGGTTTATTTAGCTCACAGTTACTGCAGATCTCAGTCCATATGTAGCTGGTTCCAAGGCAGAGGGGCACATGATAGAGAGCAGAAATTCATGGCAGTGGAACATCAATAATGGCAACAAGCCAACAGCGCAACAGAAAGAGAGAGAGCCTGTCTCTCTCCGTCACTCTTATATTCTGGCTGTCCACCTCAGGCTGAGTGGACACACTCATAATTCCAGCAGCACTGAGAACCATAATCCCAACCTTGGATCACCCATAATCCCAGTGGACCATGGGTTAATCTCAGACACTAGAAGTCCCCACCCCATGACTGAATGAGGCTTTGGGAGAACAACTAGACACCAACCGTAACACATGGTCATGTTTCCATTATCGAGAACACCGTGGCAAAAGAGGATGTCGAGGGAAAGCTAACCACTGCATGGCAGCCAGAAACTGAGAACAGGAAGGTCTGAGAGGAAGTGTTCACACACACTTTACAGCCGTACCACCGTGCCAGTGGCCTACTTCATCTAGTAGATCCCAACCTCTTAACACTCATTCAGCTAATGGATTCATCAAAGACTGGATTCATTTGATGAATTTAGTACCCCTGTGCTACAATCGTCTCTTTTTCTAGTCTTCAATATTTGAGATTTTATTGGTTGTGTTGAGGATCAGTACACGATTCACTTTGTACACAATTCTTAACACACATACCAAAAAAAAGCCATGTATTGATTTTCAGTTATTTCAGTGACTTTCAGCTTCACATTTAGAGCCAAATTTTCTCTAATAGATTAAGTACCAATATCTTCAAATGCTGACAAAATGTTACTTAAGTCCCACCAATTCACAATTTTGTGTCACATACATAGACTACATACTCAAATTTTTGATATTTTATAGCACATTAACAAAATAAGGCAAACCAGACTACCACTACCAAAGATGTTACACAGTGCACACAATTCTGACAGGGCAACAATCAGGAAGCAGTTTTCTTTAGGAAACAATTCTAGTAAGAACATGCAAATAGAAGTCATTTAAAGTATCCAAGACATATTAAATGCATGCCTGCAATTCCAAATTGCCATTTAGTATGCCTTGTATTGCAGGATATAAAACTAACCTCCACACAGTCAAAGCCAGCCAGAATTCAACACCCCACTATTTCTGGTTGTACCAAAAAATAAGCAGCCGGAGAATGATTTCACCTCTAAAAAACTCATTTACACTTAAAAAATGTGATGAGGTGGGATTCCCTCCTTTTTAAAAATGTTTCTAGAGATACTAAAAAACTTACATTTACAAAGTAGTTGACAAAAATATTCCTCTGGATTGTACAAGCAGGGAGACCGGGAGCACCGATGAGACACGGTGTGTGGTGAAGCAGACTCGGCATCTTTCTCTCCTGCTTCATCAGAGGCTGCACTCTCCTCATTTTTAGTTTTTCCATTTTCTTCAGGTAACTCTTCCTTGGTTTCTTGATTAGTCACTTCACCCTGTTTTCCCTTGGCTTCCCTTTTCCCTTTTTTAAAAAATTGCTTTTTGTTATGGTT
Source organism: Capromys pilorides (assembly GCA_004027915.1). Classification (NCBI taxonomy): domain Eukaryota; kingdom Metazoa; phylum Chordata; class Mammalia; order Rodentia; family Capromyidae; genus Capromys; species Capromys pilorides. The sequence goes on from PVKN010001634.1 coordinate 48,209, forward strand.
TATGTCTAGTTGTCCACCCAAAGCCTAATGCAATCATGGGGCAGGGACTTCTAGAGTTTGAGACTTGACTCATGATCCACTGGGATTATGTGTTTTAGTACTGATGGGACTATGGGTCTGAGTACTGCTGGAATTACTTGACTCTTGATCCACTGGGATTATGTGTTTTAGTATGGATGGAATTATGGGTCTGACTCTTTCTGGGATTATAGGTGTGGCCTAAGCAGAAAGGTTGAAGCAGAGAGCCTGAATGTGGTATAAAGAGAGACAGAGACAGACACTGGCTGTAGCTCTCTGGAGCCCTGGTTGATCAGTTGCCTCTGTCAAGATTGTTGCTGTTCCACCGCCATAAACTGGATGCTCTCTGCCCTGTTCCACTCAGCCTTGGGCCAGCCGAATATGAACTGAAACCTCCAGCAACTGTGAGCTAAATAAACCTTTCCTTCCTTCATTTTGAGTGTTGGGTATTTGTCCCAGAAATGAGTAAAATTAACTAAGACACTTTTAATAAGAAATTACAATGCGCCAGTTTCAAAATACATTAGTTGTACACTCATAATAATTGATACAATACATATTGTTGTCCTCATTGTAGTTATACAGGGCACAGGGTGTAGACATGATAAATTTTCTAGTGGTTATTGGTACAATAGATTTCTTTTCTTTGATTTAAGAGAAGGTAGTTGTACACATAGTCAAATGTTCCACAGTTGCAGTGTGTTACTGGCAAAACTGGCAATGTTGGAAGCTGTTGATTTGAGCCTTTTATAGCTCAGCATAGTAAACTACCCTTACATTTTTTGCGTCATGTTTAAGCTTTTCTACTGGGTGGTCAAGAGCAAGATAAAGAAAGAGCTGTATAACAAAACATGTAGTTTTTTTTAATCTCTCAAGGTCAGTCAGATCCCCTCAGGATTTACTTTGAAACTATGTACAGTGCTCTGTAGAACTGTTATCAGTGTCAGCCATCTGGATGAGTCACAGCCATTGCTTGACAAGTTTGCTCTCTGTGAAAGACCGAGAAAATGTTTTCTCTCCAAGTGACTCTCCTTGGGCACACTATTTACCTTCAATCCCTTTCCTCTGTGGTCCCTTAATCTCCTTGAACAGAAAATTTGGGAAACCACTGAGTTATAGGATATTACAGCATAGGTTCTGTTCTGTCCTGAGTCCTCACTGACCTTGAAGGGCTAGGGCCAAAATATTGGCTATCCTTATAGCCCTCTTTTTATTTCTCTAATTTTTGGTCTGTAAATTTATATTCTTAACCCTCCAGAAGAAAAGCTTAGTGATACTATTACTCTAAAACATGGGTGCTTGAGCTTAACATCACTGTCTTTCTGAATATCAAATATCTTAGACTTAACTTGGAATTGGTATTTTCCATAAATCATTGATATTCTAATAAATCTCTATGGAATGTGATAAAAGCAGTTACACATTTTTACACAGATATTTAGAAATATAAGCATGTACCAAATTTTAGCCTGTCCATCCTTTGGGATTTTTCCTAGTCTCTTACTCTCATTTAATATCCTTCTTTGTTTTCTTGTAAACCAACCATTTACTTGAGAGAGCATGTAACAGTAACTGA
>PVKN010001635.1:0-49575 GCA_004027915.1 Capromys pilorides
GCTTGGCTGAGTTCACAAATCTGTTGTAACCTGTAACTTCCTGTCACTTCTCTGGCTCTGCTCTCTTACTAAGCTTTGTTTCCTGGAAGTGTTTAAAACCTTCTGCCACTGCCATAGCTACTGCTGCTGCTGGAGCCACCATAAACACCTTGAATTTGTGGTTTGATAAAATATTGGCCTCCACTACCATAAGGCCCAGAGCTTCTGCCTCCAAAGTTTTCTCTTTTCATGAGTCCAAAATCTGAAGACTGATTGTTGTAATTGCCAAATTCATTATAGCTTCTACCACCTCCATTGTTGGTTCCACCATTACTAAATCCATTGCAGTCAACTCCACTGCCACCATATTCACCCCCACCATGGCGGCCACCAAAGCCACCTCGACCACTGAAATTTCCTCCATGACTGAAACTGCCATTGTCAGCAAAACCACCTCCATGACCACCACCAGAATTTCCAGAACCACTTCGACCTCTTTGGCTAGATGAAGCACTAGTCATCTCCTGCTTCGACAGGGCTTTCCTCACTTCACAGTTGTGGCCATTCACAGTGTGGTATTTTTGAATGCAAATCTTATCCACAGAATCATGGTCATCAAAGGTTACAAAAGCAAAGTCCCTCTTCTTTCCACTGCCTCAGTCAGTAATAATTTTAATCCCTTCAATTTTTCCATATTGTTCAAAATAATCTCATAGGTGATATTCTTCAGTATCTTCTTTAATGTCACCAACAAAGATCTTCTTCACCATTATGTGGGCACCTGGTCTTTGAGAATCTTCTCTTGAGACAGCTCCCTTTGGTTCTGCAGCTCTTCCATCAACTTTGTGTGGCCTTGCATTCATGGCTGCATCCACGACCTCCATAGTGGCGTAAATGACAAACCCTAAGCCCTTGGAACGGTTGGTGTTTGAGTTTCTCATTACACACAGTCTGTGAGAGTTCCCCATTGCTCAGAATGGCTGAGCAGCCTCTCATCAGTTGTTTCAGAGCTCGGCCCTCTGAAGAAGAGCTTCCACAACTATTTGGCCTTTTTGGGAGACTGACATAGACATGACAGCAGTCGGAAGAGAGACTGATGATGCTTCCTCTGCGGTACCCACCAGCAGAAAGAAATAAGGTACTAAGTGTACTCTAGACAATTTTTATTGATGGTTATAATTGATGAATATTGACTTCTCCTTGTCAGAATATTTCATTGTTATTTTTAAAGGGATCAACACAGAGGAAGAGATAATAATCACAAATATGTATTCAACAAATACTAGTGCACACAAGTGTTAAACATTAACAGATATGAAAAGTCAAATAAGCACTAATACAACTTGTAATGGGAGAAGTCAATACCACGCTGTCAAAAATAGATAAACTGGACAAAAGAACAACAATGAAATACCAGAACTGAATCAAATCTTTGAGCTAATGGATTTCACAACAACAGAATATACATCATTCTCACCTGCACATAGTACTTGCTCCAAAATATACCACATACCAGCTCATAGAACATGCTGAAGTGAATGCGAAGAAATGGAAACTATCTTATGTATATTATTAGGCCACAATGCAATGAAATTGGAAATCGATGGCAAAAGGAACTACATTAACATATAGAAATAAAAAATGGCATGAATAATCAATGGGTTACTGATTAAATAAAAGGATAAACTATGAAGTTTCTATAGTTAAACAATAATGCCAATATGACATACCATAACTTATGGCATGCAGTGAAAACAGACTTACAGGCAAGTGTAAGTGGTGAAAGCAATACACAATGTAACATTAAACCTCAGGTTATAGGAAATGAAGAACAAGTTAAACCCAAAGTGTACACAAGGGAAGAAATTATAAGGAACATAGCTGAAATTCATGCAATACAGACTAAGAAAGCAGTACGAAGAATCAATGGATTGCAGAGTTGGTACTTGGACAGATTTCATTAGCTAGACAAACCCTTAGCCAGCTTTATCAAGAAAAAAATGAAAGAAAAGACTCAAATCAATGCAATTGAGAATCAAAAGAACCAAGCAACATTGGATCCTGAAGAAATCCAGTTAATCAATACTTGCTTTAAGAAACTGTATTTTAAGGTAAAAAATACTGGGAGGAAATATGCAGAGTCCTAGAAACATACAAATCACCAAAGCTGAGCAAGAAGATACAAAAATTCTAAAGAACCTAATATCCATCATGAAATTGAGAAAGTAATAAAAACAACAACAAAGAAAATCACAGATCAAGATAGGCTGACCACTGGATTACACAAAAAGTCAGAGACCTAATCCCATAAATCTTCAATCTCTTTAATGAAGTGAAAAGTGAAACGATACTCCCAGACTCATTTTTGGAAGCAATCATTATCCTGATGCCAAAACTAGAGAAAGGTTGAACCAAAAATTAACTACAGGCCAATCTTGTTAATGACTATAGATGCCAAAGTCCTAACATATTGGAAAACAGAATATGGCAAATTGTCCAAAAGATTATACAATACAAACAAGCAGAATTCAACCCAATGATGCAGACATGGTTTAACATACTCAGGTCAACACATGTAATACACCATATTAACAGAAATAAAGGCAAAAATCACATGATCATGTCCATACATGCCAAACTAGCACTTAACAAAGACCAACGTCCATTCATGACTTTTAAAAAAATACAGAAAACTGGAATACATGGTCTTTATCTCAACCTGATAAAAGCCATCTATAATGAATCAATAGGTAAGATAATATAAATAGTCCAAAACTGCAAGCTTTCACTTCAAAATCTGGAACAAGATAAGGGTGACCCCTGTCTCCACTCCTACTCAGTACAGTTCTGGAAACATTAGCCAGAGCAATTATATAAGAGAAAGAAATAAAAGGTAGGAAAATAAGTCATATTTTCATTATTTGCAGAAGACATGACACTACACATAGAAGACCCTAAAATTTTCACAAAAAGACTCCACTTTTTTTTTACATGGGTAAGGGGTTTTAATATTGCTGGTAGAAAGACATCAATAATAACTCATGGTTATAAACAGCACATCTGTGCCACTTGAACTAATGGGCCTATGACCATCCCGCCCTGAATGTGCCTGATCTCATCTGAACTGATGGAATTTGAAGTTATTACTAAAAATCCAATTTTTATTTTTTGTCTTTTTGAGACAAAGTCTCACTATGCAGGTTTGGCTGGCCTTGAAGACACTTTTGTAGCCCAGGCTGGTCTCGAACTCACACTGATACTCCTGCCCAGCCTCCCAAGTGCTGGGATTACAGTTGCACACCACCACACCCGGCTTCAAAAATTCAATTATTTTTGATGCAAATGATGAGGCTTATCTCTACCATTTCAACTGCAATGACTCTGAAACTTGTAAGCGACCAGGGTGTTCACTGCCTCTTCCTTCGCCTTCACCTTCTGAGTTTCACCCATAAGATCCCTGCGTGTTTGAATTTTCTGTGCAGTGATGAATAATTCCTTCTCTCGCTCAGCACTTTCCTGCTGGGCCAGGCAGTTCTATTGCTTTTGTCTTTCTTTAGCAATCCACTTAAGTCCAGTCCGCTGGCTCACTCCTTTCACTCTTTCCTTCTGCAAGGTCTCTAGCTTGGGTCTGTTAAAGACTCTGCCCACTAGTGCAAGGGTTGTCCGCAGGTGAGTGGTGATATCGAACTGATCAACTTCTATTTTGGTGAAATTGGAGAAAAAGAAGGGCTACAAGAATAGCCAACATTTTGGCCCTAGCCCTCCAAGGTCAGTGAGGACTCAGGACATAAGAGAACCTGTGCCATAACATCCTATAACTCAGAGGTTTCCCAAATTTTCTGTTCAAGGAGATTAAGGGACCTCAGAGGAAAGGAATAAATGAAGTATAGTGTGTCAAAGGAGAGTCACCTAGAGAGAGGACGTTCTCTCAGGCTTTCACAGAGAACAAACTGGTCAAGCAATGGCCGTGACTCGTCCCGATGACTGACACTGGCAACAGCTCTACAAAGCACTGTACATGGTTCCAAAGTTAATCCTGAGGGGATTTGACCCTGGAAGATACAAAAGATGAATGTTCTATTATACAGGTCTGGCCTTGACTTGCCCTTGATCACCTAGCAGAAAAGCTTAATTACGAGGCATAGAACGCAGAGCTAGATCAGTATGATGAGCTGTAAGAGGCTTATACCAACAGCTTCCAACATTGCCAGTTTCACCGGTATTCCACTACAATTACAGAGCATTGGACTATATATACAACTACTCCCTCTTTGTACAAAGAGAAGAAAAAAAATTTTTTGTTTTTTTTTTTTTCTTTTTTTCCTCCCCTACCAATAGGAATTAGAAAATTTATCATGTCTACACCCTGGAGTCTGTATAACTACTATGAGGACAACAATATGCAATGTGTCAATTATTATGAATGCACTAATAACATGTTTTGAAACTATCATATTGTTATTTCTTATTAAAAATAAAAAAATAAAATAAACTTCTATTTTGGTGTCAAAAAAGAACACATCTTTGTTCTGTTGCTTACCCTGAAAATCCAGCGGATGGAGCTCTGATTCTAGTCTTTCCATTTCCTTAGCTTCTGCAGACCCTTTCATTTCTAAGTATCTGGCATCCTGAGTTCTTCTTAGCTTTAGCTGTCCTTCAGTTATTTCTTCCTTCTTGTCCTTAATAATGTGTACTCCATCCTGGAGCTTAACCCGAGTCATTTTATGGTAGAATTCATCATTTTTTCCAAGAGCCTTCTTTCGAAGAGCTTTGAGGAACTCTCATTTTTTATGATAGTCACCTGCACAAGCTTGTCATCTTTGTTTTTTCCCAGCAGGTCCAGCTGTTTTCAGAAGCCAGGCTGGCCTTCAGAAGCCTCACTAACAAATGCTAGTGAGGCCGTGGGGTAAGGAAACCCTTTTCCACTGTTGCTAGGAGAGTAAACTGGTACAACCACTGTGGAAATCAGTGTGCAGATTCCTCAAAAAATTAAAACTTTAGGTTCCATTTGACCTAGATACTCCCCTTCTTGATATTTTCCTAAAAGAAGTAAAACATCATAGTATGGTAATAGATGTACACCTATGTTCATAGCAACACAGTTTTTAATAAGTTTTGGGAACACCCAAAATGCCCATCAACTGATGGATGAATAAATATGTGGGGTTTTACACAGTGGAATTCTACTACTCAGACATGAAAAAAGATAAACTCAAGGCATTTGTAGGTAAATGGATGGACCTCGAGACCATACTCGTAAGTGAAATAAATCAAATAAGTGTAAATAAGGACCCAAATGTATACTAGATATTATGAAATAAGAAGAAAATACTCCACTGGGAAGGAGAACTAAGGATCAGAAGGGGGAAACTGACCCAGGGATACGTGGAAACCAGAATCTCCTAAATGAAGGGGGGAAGAAAAATTGAACAAGGATGAGGGAATGGGGAGAAAAGACGAAGTGCACGAAGTCACACACAAGCACAAAGTCCCTGCAGTGAAAGCGGTCATTATGCCTACTTAAAACATGCCAACAAACTTAATTAATAAAAAATAAAGTTTAAATAAAGGTATCAATTCTTATGACTCGTCATTTTTTAACTTTAAATGCAGTTTCAATATACCAATGTTAAATTCATCTCTGAAATTAATTTCCTTGCAAAAAAATGTAAAAAGAAAACATGTCTTAAGGGAACTTTTCACAAATTGCTGCTTGGCTGTACCTTTGGCTCACTGTTACACGTTTCCTTAATCACCTCTGTGGGACACCAATCCCCCAAGGTCTAAGTCACACCAGTGGAGTGGCCTTTTGGATTCTACGTAAATACTTGCCTGTTTTAGGTTAATGACCATTGAAATACACACCAGCCAACACAGTGCACTCCTCACTTAACTCGGTGAATTTATATCTACAAATCTGAGTTAAAAACTTCTGTACATTTACCAAAACTTAATACATTGTCTTTTCCATTAAGTTCAAGGTTATTTTTTCAACGTTCAATTTAAATAAAGACTTCTATGCAAGTGAGGTCACCTCTCGCATGTAAATGTGAATGAGATTGTGGTGTCCACGCGAAATGTTGGCGTTGACCAGTTTCTCAGGGCTACAGTAACCTGCACCGCCAGAACCTTTCCTGACTGACGTCCAAGATGAAGAGCTCAGCTCCTGGAAGCACAGGAACCCCTGGACTATGTGGGGCCATGGTGCCTGGGAGGCCTCTCCCCCTGAATGGAGCATGTGCTCATCTTTCCGACTTCTGGTGAGTACCCTCTTGCTGTCCCCAGCAGAACACACAAGGTAGAAAGTGACCCAACCCAGCACAGGCCTCAGTCAAACATAAAGCAAAATTGTGAAAGGTGTATGCTGTCAATAATGCTGCTACCGATGCCCTCTCGGGAGAGGATGAAAATGTGGCAAAAGCCATCAGCCGAGCGTGTTTTCAAGGTTCTTCATGCTCTCCACGCGTGAAGCACCATGCCAAATGTTTTATGTTTTGTGTGCCATTTAATCCTCCTCACCGCCACCCTATAAAGCTGGATGGGGAAACTACTTCCCTGAGGGAGAAACTGAGGCTTGCAGAAGCCAGCTGGCAGCTCTGGCTGGAGTGAAGAGGTGCAGAAGCGGCCCACGCCTGGGGCAAGGCTCTGGACTCTTCTGTCTTTTTTCTTTGGCCTTTGTATGATTATATCCATATACCTCCTGCTTCATAGTTACTCAGTATTTTTTAAATAATTTTTTATTTATTTATTTATTTATTTGTTTGTTTGCTTGTTGTGTTTGTTTGTTTCTTTATTTATTCATTTTGTGGCTGGCTCAGCCTGCTCTGGTGGTGGCGCTGGCGCAGCATGTGGTGCCGGGGATCGAACTGCAGTCCCCACAGTTGCCTGAGCCCTCCAAGCAGGCGCTTTAGACCACTGAACCATCTCACCGGCCCCATAGTCACTCAGTATTTATTAGGTCTTTTATTTTTAAAAAAATATTTGGACAGTTTAAAAATTTTTCATGTTTCTAATTTTTTTCTAATCATTATATAGATGCTTTGTTTAGAAAGAAAATGCAAATCTGTATTTGATCTAATATTATAATAGACTTTAAGCCAGGAACAGTGGTACACACTCATAATCCTGGGAGACTGAAGCAGGAATATCTCCAGGTCCAGGCTATCTGGACACACGGTCTCGGGGAGAGAGAACTAAAAGACATGTCTAATTTTTTAGAAACCAAAGTCTACAATATCTCCTATGAATATACACCTAGGCAACTAACCTAGCAAAATGCAAAGAAATGTTTACAAATAAGCATCTGTGTGGTGAACATTTATGATCAGGGTGAGGCACAGAGTTCATCAACCACATATCTAAATAAAAGTGGGGAAGGGAAAATGAAAGCAATAAAATGTGAAAATTAAGAAAAGGAAGATGAGACAAAACTAAGACAAATGATCAAACTTAAAATAAAAGAAAATTGAGGGCTAGCAAGACAGCTCCGTGGACTAAGGGCCTGCTTAGGCAAGCACAGGGGCCGGAGTTCAACTGCTGGCACCACATGCTGCACCAGCCCTGCCTCCAGGTGTGCTCGGCAAGAGCGAGGTTCTGAGTTCAGTCCCCAGGCCAAGAAGGAAAGGAGGAAACAGAGAGAGAGAGAGAGAGAGAGAGAGAGAGAGAGAGAGAGAGAGAGAGAACATACAATTAACAAAAAGAAAAAGACAATAACATACACTAAATGAAAAACTACAACACCTCCCACACACACACACACACACACACACACAGTGAAACAATCCCATCCAAGGCCTTCTCTGCATGTTGGAATGGCAGGCTCCTTTGCGGGTCTGCTGTCCTGCAATCCACTCAGTACAGGGGCAGGCACTGGGCCACTTCTAAGGCTTCCTCATTCCCACGCTCTGTGCTTGCTGTGTGCCGGTGCGAGTCCTACCCAGCTGCTCCTGCTGGGTGGAGCCAATGAATGGCGGGGTGTCTGCCTCAGGGTCTTATTCACTCTGACACCCCCTCTGTCTGTGTTCCTCCAAACACCTCAAGTAATCTCTTCCTCCACTTAGCTTTACAGCCAGCGCTGCTTTTGCTCCAGAGGTCCCTCTGTTCGTGTGACCCAGGCTGTGGCATCTGTCCAAGCTAAAGTGTAAATGAAAAAGTCAAACGGACCACCTACCTCTGTGCTGGGTGAAGGCAGGAGAGTGAGGGGTGCCAAGCAGCCCCCTGGCCTGCAGGCGGGCACTTTCAGAACCACCCCCTCCAATATCTACACGCAAACTGCGTGACCTGTGACCGGCAAGGACAGAACTCCCATGTTCTTCCAAGTCTGAACTCCCCAATGCTCAAACCCCCTCTGCAGTTTCCCTTGTGCCCGTCTCTCAGGCAGTAGGGTGACCCCCAAACACAGGCCTCCAGTAGTTCTGCAGCTTCTCATTTCCAATGTCGCTCTGCCTTAAACACCTAGCTCCTTCCAAAACTGGCTCTTGACTCACTGGTGGGTGCTGCAGCGGATTTCTTCTCCAGCTCTAGCCTGCCAGTCAAGAATAACTTTCAGAGTAAAAGCCCATGAAGTACTTGTAATTTAAAATAACTGCTGGCTTTTCTGGAGGGAACATAGGCCTCACCGTCCTCCCTGGTTCTGCCTCTGTCTTTGGGGACAGAACCCCATTCCTGTGGGTCACGATTAGTATTCCAGCTGCTTCCTTCTTTTCTCGGCACTGTCTTCAGCTTCTCCTGTTTCTGTGTAATTTTGGGGTTTTCTGTTTGTTCCTGCTTGCTACCTGGAGGTTTTCTTCCTTTGGTTCTTTCTGTTGTTGTTTTCCAGGTATTCCAAGTCCTAGAGAAGCTCTAATATGCTGCTGGATCTTATGCCTCTCTCTTCCTGTCCTCCAAAATGTTTAAGGTTTGTCTGCATTATTTTAGCATCAAAATTGGCATGTTCTAAATACTTCTCGCATGCTACAATGCCTACCCTATTGAGGAGCAAGGAAAATATGAGCAGTGCGTTGATGGTGATTGGGTTACGACCATGATTATGCTTTGCAATAGGCATTTAGAAGTGAGAGGAGAATGGGATTCTGTTACAAAACAACGGAGCCTATCCCAAGAAAGTGTGTCATTAACCCTCAATCTAACGTTCAATTCCTTTTATAAGGAACGGTTTCATCGCATTCAAGCACTATCAGGTGATAATGTCATAGTTTAGGGGAAAAAAACACCCTCAAAAGATACCCTCCCCTTAAAGTTGTATTATTCATTTTACAACTTCACTATTAATCAAAGCACAGAAGATCACGGCTGACACGGGGTGCTGGTCCTTTCCAGTGATTCAAAACACACAGTGGTTGTGTAGAGCTTGTTAATTTAGAACCACTTTGGATAGAATTAGATATCAGGGGCTCTGGGCACTGACTATCCAGTAAGTGTTAAAAGAGCTGTTCCAAATAGGAGAAACTTCAGTATATGGTGTGAGCTACAGTGTCCATGAGGAATGACAGAGATTGCCACATCTGGGACTGATGCTTTTGGGTCACCGTGGTGTTTTCTCCTAGCCTTCTCTAGGAGTCATGGAAACCAGCAATGCAAGTCTGGGGACCGACTTCGTCCTCCTGGGCTTTTCCAACCAACCCCAACTGGAGAGCATCATATCTGGGCTTGTCTTCATCTTCTACATCGTAGCTCTGGTAGGAAACACCATCATCATAGTCCTGTCTTCCCTAGATGCCCACCTCCATACCCCCATGTATTTTTTCTTATCTAACCTGTCCTTTCTGGACCTCTGCTACACGACTAGCATTGTCCCTCAGATGCTGGTGAACATGTGGGGTCCAAGCAGGTCCATTACGTATGGAGGCTGCGTAGTGCAGTTCTTCTCCGCCCTGGACTTGGGGTCCACAGAGTGTCTCCTCCTGGCAGTCATGGCCTACGACCGCTATGCCGCCGTCTGCCAGCCCCTGCACTACACAGTGATAATGCACCCCCGGCTCTGCCAGCAGATGGTGCTGGCGGCCTGGCTGGGTGGCCTAGGTAGCGCCTGCACGGTCTGTTCCCTGACTTTAAAGTTACCGAGATGTGGGCGCTGGAAAGTGCACAACTTCTTCTGCGAGATGCCGGCCTTGATCGAGATGGCTTGTGAATATTCAAAAGCAAAAATAACCGAATACGTCGTCTCCGCTCTCGGCGTTGTGCTTCTTCTAGCCCCGCTGTCACTAATTTTGATCTCATACGGAGTCATCGCCCGAGCTGTGCTGAAGATCAAGTCGGCGGCGCGCTGGAGCAAGGTCCTCAACACGTGCGGCTCCCACCTCACGGTAGTGACTCTGTTTTACGGGACGGTCATTTACATGTACATGAAACCACAGAATACCACATCGCAGGAGGAGGGGAAGTTCTTCACGCTCTTCTACACAATTGTCACGCCCAGCCTGAACCCTCTCATCTACACCCTAAGGAACAAAGATGTAAAAGCCGCCATGAAGAGAATCTGGGGTCTTAAAACATTGTTCAGCAAGAGTGAGAGTAAATGAAATAATTAAGCCAGAGTGTAGAAAATGAAAGAAACAATAGCTTTCCTCTATGGGAACTTAGCCGACTCATTTGTTTATGGACCACCTACTGGGCACCGAACACTGCGATGCTTAACTTTCAAATGCATAGGAAACACAGAGAAACGATAGGAAGATACACACATAAATAAATATAACCCACTGAAAACAAAAGAGTAGTCAGGAACGACAGTCAGATATGGAATTATCAGCTTACTAGGCACAGTATACAGGCCCGAGCTATGGTCTCCACCTGAGATGTCCCCATGCCCCCTGCTGTGCTCACAGGCGGGCTTGGGGTGGTGACTGCATCTCCTGTGAGAAACACGCGCGGATGACTCTGAAGAGCCTGCAGCTAACTGCGGTGCTGGGACGCCACTGCCACCGTGGCCCGCAAGGGTCTCGCGCCCCTCTCCGGGTCCTTCTTTCTGCTGCCCGCTGCCACGCCCAGGCCTTTGCGGCACCGCCCTGCCTCGGACACACCAGGTTAGGAACTGAAGCCTCTACAAACTGTGAGGCAAAATAGCCCTTTCCACTTCGAGTTGTGGGTGGTGGTGCGGTGTCTCGGGGACAGGAAAGCAAAGCAGCATGCGGGAAGTATTCAGAACAGGCCTGCGATCCAGCACCCCGTGGTCGCGGCACTTGGAGCGAGCTTGAGACCAGCCTGGGCTACAACGTGAGCTCGAGGCCACCCTGCTCCGCATACTGAGATCCTGTCTCCAAAGCAGAAGTATTTAGACGTTTCACATGGGCGTCTATTTTAAAGCAGAATTTAAAATGGTCTGCGGTTTTTGTTTTTCTTTTCAGTCTTGTTAAGTTTGAGGAAAGTAACCCTTTTTTGTCTAGGAGAAGTCGCTCGGGCAGGGCTGTTGCACGCCTGCGTGAGGCCCGGATGCAGCCCCAGCCAGCCCCACACACTCACCCCAGGGCGTGGGGAGGAGGACGCGCTTCAGCTGAGTGTAAGACGTCAGGGGCACGGGGGCGGTGAGCACACGGACCCTCGAGGTCGCGCCTTGTGTTCCTGGGAGTCAGCTGGACTTTCAGAAGCAAATGCTCCTCCTTGCTGTGAAACTTGCTGCAAACCCACAGACATGTTCCCTTTCACGCAGGGTTATTTTCCACTGCTGTGGGGCCCGCCCACAGAGTCCCTAGAGAGCACTGGGCCCCCGACGGGGTCCTCCCGGGGCTCCAACGCGAGTCCCAGCGCGGCCACGAGGGGACGCCACCGGGGCGCCTCGATGAAGACCGCAGGACTCCGGACGCGGGCTGGAAGGTGACAGCCGGTGGCAAGGATGCAGCTCGGTGGCTGCGGCTGCCAGCTCACGCGGCTGCAACTGGAAAACTGTGACAGCCGCCTCTGCTCGGTGCCTGAGGACAGACCTCGCTGGAGGGCGCGTTCAGGGACGCTCAGGGGTTCTGGCGATCCCCAAGCCGCGCCTGCAGCTGGCCTGGCGCTCTCTGCTCTGGGCCCTGCCAGACTCAGACCCCCGAAGCTGCAAGTCTCTAGTCCTTTTCGAAAGACAGGAAATCCAGCGGCCCGACCGATGCAGACCTCAGCCGTGCCAGGGCTGGGAGGGCGGGCACTGGCCTTCCCACCTAGGCCTTGGGACGGCAGCGCTGGGCCGATGACCTCCTCACCCTGACCTGGGAAGCTGCCCACATCAGTACTGAGCATACACAAACACGCCTAGGACTAACATCAACCTCCGGTGAACAGTTAATCTGGGAAGAAGGAGGAAAGAACTGAGTATGCCAGATATGTAGTGGCATCTGCCACCTTGTGTTTTCGACTGGACAGTCAGCACTCCTACTTATGATTTGGTTTTTTTTAAAGCCCCCCCAAAAATGAATTTGATGATTGCAACAGACAGTGGAGAGAACATAGAATTACTGAACATCAAATTAGGACAAGTAAAAGAAATAAGGAAGATAGCAAAACAATAACTACTTGTCTTAAACGACTGCAAGTCTTTAGACAAAGATGGAAAGGCCCTAAAAGTCAAGCAAATTGACGTAGGATGCCTAAGCTCCACTTCTGAACAGTGGGACAGTTGTGGAAGACGCACAAATTTTCAAAAAGTAAAACAATGAGATTAATGTGGTTATACACACCTGTAATGCCAGCACTCTACAGAAAGACTGCATGTCAAAGGCCAGCCTGGACTACAAAGTGAGATCTTGTGTTTAAAAAAAAAAATGTTCTCTATATAATTAACAGGCTGAACTATTTTAAGAGACCTTTATTTGCAATTAGGGCTAGGCAAAAGCCATGCACATTTATTACAATTAGATTAGATTATTAGAATGGTTTAAAGAAAGTCCTTTACAAAGGAATTCTAGCTAATATTGATATACGGACCATACGCAGTCTCCAAATAATATAAGGGACATACTGTAACTCCCAACCTGCTAGATGTTTGATACACTGACTTCATGTTCTCCAAAATCTGTAAGTGGTTCAAAGCTGGAAGCTGGTTGAGGACCATGATTACCTATTACCACAATTTGAAGTAGGTTTCTGTTCTTTTGTCCGTAAGTTTTTCCAATTATATAAATCTAGTAAAAATTTTGTAGGCTTCCCATCTAGTTCACTTTTGGGAACACCATGACTAATCGGCCAATGCCATAGATCTGTGCATGTCCAATTATTCTCATCATTGTTTCACTTCTGTTACCCGTGAAGATTAAGTGCTACCACTTGATCTCTGCCATTCTGGGATCCAATCAAGCCCACTGACCTTAAATTTCCTAATTGAGTAACTCTGGTCCCCACTGTTAGGTCTGACATACAGAGAGGAGTAGTGACAGGGCTCTTCAGGGATGCTGGTGCTCCCCTCACAAATCTATTTCTCAAGGTGTTAGTGAAGGGCATGTTTTCAGGATCTTCCCAATGTGGAGGGTTAGGCTTAACATAACAGGTCCACTCCAGCATCCCCATTTCCCTCTGGATCCCTTCATCTACAGTAAACCATGGAATATCAGGCATCTCTAACTCATTCACTGTGGGCCATCTTTTGAGCCACACTTCTTCTGCCAACCAGCCAAATAGACTACTAACACCTTTCTTTACTCCATAAGCTGCAACATTAAATTCACAATCCCTGACAAAGCAAAATGGAGAATCAAGAAACAGCAACTTGAATGTAGTAAAACTGTAAACACAGAAAAACTAAGGGCCCCTATTATTTGTGTATTAGGCCATGTGGACACAAGAGAGACAAAAATTGTAGCTGCGTGTGGGGGGGGGGGAGGTAGCAGGGCTTGAACTCAGGACTGTGCACTTGCCAGGCAGGCGCTTACTCTACTGAGCTATCTCCCTGGCCAAGACAAAAATTCTAGATCAGTTTTGTCATACATATGACCAAGATGGTGAAGCCGGTGGTGCCACGCAGCAAATCAGGGTCACAAATGTTCCTCTAGAAGCTATTAATGAGCAGACTAAGATGACCAAACATTTTGATAGAGAGAATGTACGAATTCCAGGAATGCTGATTTTTGGTACTCCTACATGTGAGTCTTTCAGTAACCTCAGAAACAGAGGAATCTCTCTTTGTGATATTGCCATTTTAATTGTTGATGTTATGCATGGTTTGGAGCCCTACACAACAGAATGTATCAACCTTCTCAAATCTAAAAGATGTCCCTTCATTGTTGCACTCAATAAGACTGATAGGTTACATGTTTGAAGAGAGTCCTGACTGTGATGTAGCTGCTACTTTAAAGAAGCAGAAAAAAAAAAAAAAAAGAAAACAAAAGATGAATAGGAGGAGTGGGCAGAGGCCATTATTGCAGAATTTGCACAGCAGGGTTTGAATGCTGCATTGTTTTATGAGAACAAAGATCCCTGCACATTCGTGTCCTTGGTACCTGCTTCTGCCCACACTGGCCGTGGCATGGGAAGCTGGATCCGCCTGCTTCCTGAGCTAACGGAAACCATGTAGAGCAGGAGACTTGCACACTGTGAAGAGCTGCGAGCGCCAGTGATGGAGGTTAACGCTCTCCTGGGAACAGGCAGCACTACAGATGTCACACAGCTCAGTGGTCGTTTGAAGGAAGGGGACACGATCCTCATCCCTGGAGTAGAAGGGCTCATTGTCACTCAAATCCACGGCTTGCTGTTACCTCCTCCTATGAAGGAATTGCAAGTGAAGAATCAGTGTGAAAAGCATAAAGAAGCAGGAGCAGCGCGGGGAGTAAGGATTCTCAGAAAAGACTTGGAGAAAACATGGGCTGCTGTACTCCTCTTGGGGGCTTAGAGAGAAGATGAAATTCCTGTTCTCAAAGATGAATTGATTCATGAGTTAAAGCAGACTCTAAATGCTATCAAAAGGCAAGAAAAGGGCATCTATGCCCAGGCTTCTACACTGGGCTCTCTGGAAGCTATGCCTGAATTTTTGAAAACTTTAGGAGCGCCTGACGCAGGAATAAACATCAGCCCTCTGCACAAGAAAGATGTCGTGAAGGATTCCGTGACACTGGAACACGACCTCAATATGCAGTCATCTTGGCCCTCGATGTGAGAACTGAACGGATGCACAAGAAATGGCAGACAGTTTAGGAGTTAGAATTTTTAGTGCTGAAATTATTTATCACTTATTTGTTGCCTTTACAAAATAGTCAAGACTACAAGAAACAGAAACAGAACAATTTAAGCGCACAGCAGTGTTTGCCTCCCTCCCTCAGTATGTCTTCAATTCTCAAGATCCAGTAGTGATAGGGATGACTGTGGAAGCAGGCCAGGTGCAACAAGGACACCCCCTGTGTCCTCTTCAAGACCTTTGTGGACATCAGAACAGTAACAAGTATTGAAATAAACCACAAACAAGTAAATGCTGTAAAAAAAAAAAAAAAAAAAAAAAAAAGGGACAAGAAGCTTGTGTTAAAATAGAACCAATCCCTGATGAGTCGCCCAAGATGTTTGGGAGACACTTTGAAGCTACAGACATTCTAGTCAGTAAGCTCAGCCGCCAGTCCATCCACGCCCTCAAGGACTGGCGCAGAGATGAGACGTAGGACAGTGACTGCAGCTTATCGCGGAGCTGAAGAAAGTGTTTGAGGTCACACCACCCAAATGCAAGTGTAAAACACGTAACTCATTGCTTCCCAAAGGTACAAATGGAAATATAAACACATTCGAGATAAGTGCATGGTCAAACAAATCCAAAATCCTTTGTTCAATAGGGCTTGCAGGACATTCTTGACATTTTTGAGACTGAATCATAAAGGGCTGCCTCTATGGTTGTTAGAGATGAATTCTAGGTTGGACCATTAAGTGTCACATAGCTGGGTAGAATGTACACAACATTATGTAATAGATGTGTTTGTTAAATATACACAAACAGATACATTCTCTACCTTCTGTTTCACTAAGGTATAACTGGTAAACATAAATTTCATCTATTTACAGGGTATGATGTGGGTGTTTTTTAGATTTTATTTCATTTTGAAGAATAAAAACAAAGGGGCCGGCGAGATGGTTCAGTGGTCTAAAGCGCCTGCTTGGAGGGCTCAGGCAACTGTGGGGACTGCAGTTCAATCCCCGGCACCACATGCTGCGCCAGCGCCACCACCAGGGCAGGCTGAGCCAGCCACAAAATAAATAAAAAGAAACAAACAAACAAACACAATAAGCAAACAAATAAATAAATAAATAAAAATTTTAAAAAAAAATTTAAAAAAAAAGAATAAAAACAAAAACAAAAGCAAGAACAAATAGCAGAAACAGAGCAACATATAATACACGTTACAGATTTTCAAATCAAGAAAGACAAATTAACAATGGTTGTTATTTTTTTAACAGTGGTTATTATATTATGCACTTTTATCATCAAATCTGTTGCTCAGATGATGTGAAGTTTTGATATATTGTGAAATGAATAGATCTAGTGAATTAACATTCTATCTATACATAAATTTTAAAATAAATTTTCTTTTAAGTAAAAAAAAAAATAAAGAAAGAAAGTGTTTGAGGTCATTTAAATTTTATACATGGGGCAGGTATGGAAGAAATGCAGTATTATGTTGTAATACCACCACCAAGAGAAGACAAAAAAACGGATGGAACAGGCGTTTCTGGGCACGGATGGGTTGAGGTGTATAAAATGTTTTCCATGAGAAACCAAGGAGCTTAGACTGGTCCACAGTGGTGAGTTACCCGACCCCGGTCCCAGCTACCTGTCCACCCAACCTCTGTCTCTCCTCCCCACCAGCCCAGCTGCTGTTTTAAAGTTTTCCCTTCCCCAAACTTGGATTTTTATTACTGATCTAAAGTATAAATTATTTGGTTAATTTATAATTAACCAAATTATTAACCAAATAATTATTTGGTTAAGTATAAAGTATTTGGTTAACCAAGCTTCTGCAGATTTTGTGATTCTTGGGACTTTTCTGATGAAGAAACACATTGATGTACATTCCTCCACATTGGCTCTTCCAGCATTCACCTGCCATATGCCCTTAGCAATTTTTAAATAGAAAATCAGGCATTCTGATATTTATCTGCTTTGCGTGAAACCATGGTGTAAAGTAAGGCTGGCTGCTTTTTGCTGCTTGTGAAGTCCTGAGAGTCCATTGTAACCCTCCCAATTCCAAAGTATCAATAAAGGAAACAGACACTGCGATACCAAATAAATGAATAAATAACTTCAGAATCTCTACTTAGTGGGCCCTCGCCAACAAACACGGCCTGGCGCAGGTGTATGCTTTTGCCGCTGTTGTCCCACGCTCAGAAAATCCATTCAACCTTGTCAGATACAAAAGTTACATGTTTTGTTATATAGGTCTTGCTTCATCTTGGTCTTAACCAGATAGCAGAAAAGTTTAGCCATAAGTTATACAAAGTAAAGCCAAATTAATATGCTGAGCTATAAAAGGCTCAAGTCAACAGCATTGCCAGTTCTGCCAATAACCCACTACTGTTATGGAATATTGATCTATGTATACAACTACTTTATCTTAGCTCAATGAGAAGAAATATTTGTACTAATAGTGTTTAGAAAAGTTTTCATGTCTGCATCTTGTACTCCGAACAACTACCATGAAGACAACAATATACACTGTATTAATTATTGTCGCTGTCCTAATAAGGTGTTTTGAAACTGTCATTGTTATTTCTTTCTTATTAAAACTAATAAAATTTAAAAAATAAAATCCATTCACATACTTGCTCATTAGGCCTCGTCTTATAACAGGCAGAAAACCCAAGAAGTTCTTTGGGAGAATAATGGATCTCCTCATGGGCCACGTTATGAACCTCACCCTTAGGCCCTCTCTGTGGCTGAAGCCTGGTTATGGGCCTAGAGGCAAAAATGTGTGGTGACGGTGGGTCCCGAGGAGCCCAAGTATCATCCTGCTTATTCAACACAGAATTGGTTTTTCCAGCTATATTAGGAGACACTAACAGTGTGGGAGGTGGAGGCACAGAGGACAGGGAAATCGTCTCCTTGGGCAAAATAACTCATTAGCATTTAGAAACTCAGCCTGCTCAGGAGCCTCCCACATCTCCATACCAATTCATGGGATTCCATTCTTTTCCAATCACTGCCCTCACGTTTGCTTCAGACACTCCTCAAGACTGAGCATTTAATTTATGTTGCAATTCAGCCAATCAAATTATGAGGGACTGAATTCAGGTTTCTGCAATCTCAACTTTGAAGCTAAAAAATACATTTTCTGCCAGGACACACTTCAAAACTTTTAAAGTTTTTATCTGTGTCTGGAGGGGGGAAATCAAATTTTTGAGCTCCTATTTTTATTCATAACTTTATTTATTCAGTGAGGTAAGACCAACCAACTGGCATCGCTGTATTACCTGTTCCACTGAAGACATTCAAATTTTCTATGTACCAATCTCTGTAATATTGAACATCTCACAAGTAGTGCATTATGATAATCAAATGGATCTACATGGCATGTTAGTTAAAACAACTCATGCCAAGGTGTATCAATACGCTCCTTAAGATCAGGGGAGACCCTGGTGTCTTTAGGCCTCATCAAATCTGAGAACCAACTCCAGAAACTCTTAAGATCATCTTATAATGCCATCAGTACATTCTGTTTCTCTAGGGCTACTCCAAGTACCATATTCTGTATCAGTCAGGGTTTTACTAGAGAAACAGATACAATGCAAGGAACAAATGTAATAGAAGATGTGCAAATGCATAAGAAATCACAAGATTGGCTTACAACCGTCTGCCAGAGTTGGATGAGGAAGCCCGCAGAGGGCATCTGCACATGGGAGACAGGGATTCAGGCCAAGGTTTGGAGCTCATTGCAGTGTTCCACGCAAGTCTGTAGTAGGAGGCCAGTGGGTCTGTGATGTAAGGCTGATGAGTCTACACAGAAGGCTGAGGGATCCAAGGCAGAGGCTGAAGAGGCTGCACTAGAAGGGGAGACCATGTCCAAGCTGACTGGGAAGACCGGAGCTCCCCGAGGAAGTGGAACACTCCATCCTTCCTCAGTTCCCTTTTATATCCTTTAAGAGATGAGCCACTCCAGGGTGAGGCCTCCATGCCCTAAGGAGGGCTCTCCAAGCCATAGAGTGTAGAATTGCTGAGCTGATTTAGTTAAGCCTTTAACTTCTCACGTTATCACAATGTGTCAACCATTACAAATAAGGTCTCCAAATCATGTAAATAAAACAACTCTCAATCTGCTAGCTGTTTGATCCACTGAGTTCATGTGCTCCAAAATCTAAGTATGAATGTTTAGGAACAAAGTAAGACAAGAGTAGGAGATATATATTGGGGGGAAGATAGCTTCCCTCTAAGAGATTCAGAAGAAGACCCAAAAAGTCGATTGCCAAGGAGCCCACTTCTCAGAGGAAACTTTTTTTATAGAGCAAAATCACAAGGTGGGACAAAACCACGACCAATTAATAAGATTACAAGTATAGTCACTTAGGCAATATCAGTCCAGTGGGGAACCAAGTCCTATACCAAGGGTACGCAGAAAAAACGAAATTTTTCCTGCAAGGGATGGCTCAATGTCCTGGCTGCCCCTTGGGTGATCGATGCCTGTCTGAATGTCAGTCATGGTTGTTTATCCCTGGAGAAGTAGGCGTCACTTCATCTTTGTCCTGAGTTCTGGCCTTCAAGGGATGCACCCCCGCCCATGGCTGTAATGTAACATTCCCACCTCACTTGCCTGTCTATAATATTCCACCCTCTGAGGAGGTACCTCTCACTGCCATGATGGGCAGCAGGTGATGACCAGGCTAACGACCTATGGATGAAGATGGCCATAGTGTCACCTGCAGTTACATACTCTCCACGAAGTCTATTAAAGGCCCTTGGTAGATAGATGCCAGTCATTCTTTTTCTTTTGATGGAAAAATTTTTATTAAAGTTGTAACTGCAAAATACAAAGATAAAAAAACTAATGCACAACTTTATACGATGAAGTAAAATAGAATGCTCACAATTGTTCACCTCGGTAGTTTTAGTTCCCAGTACCCAATAATTATTTCTTGTTCTTGAATAAGTATTAAAATTAGAAATGAATTCCTCTATTTTCTACTTTGTTGTAATGATATGCAGCTTCCATAGTGAAAAAAATGTAAATATTGTATAAAAAATTAGACTGATTTAAAAAAAAAAAAATTAGACAAACCAAAAGCAATGACATCGCATGGAGAAGTGGTCTTAACATTGTTCATAGAAAAACATCAATAATAACTTACGGTTATAAACAAGAAAGCCATTTCACTCGAGCTAATAGGTCTATGGCCACCCCACCCTGAACGTGCCTGATCTCGACTGAATTAATGGAACTTGAAGTCACTACTAAAATTGAATTATTTTTATGCAGATAATAAGGCTTATCTCTAACATTTCAGCTCCAATGACTCTGAAACTTGTAAGTGACTGGGGCGTTCACTGCCTCTTCCTTCGCCTTCACCTTCTGAGTTTCACCCATAAGATCCCTGTGTGTTTGAATTTTCTGTGCATCGATGAATAATTCCTTCTCTCGCTCAGTCCGCTGGGCCAGGCAGTTCTATTACTTTTGTCTTTCTTTAGCGATCCACATAAGTCAAGTCCACTGGCTCGCTCCTTTCACTCTTCTGCAAGGTCTCTAGCTTGGGTCTGTTAAAGACTCTGCCCACTAGAGCCAGGGCTGTCCACAGGTGAGTGGTGATATCAAACTGATCAACTCTATTTTGGTGTCAAAAAAGAACACATGTTTGCTCTGTTGCTTACCCTGGAAATCCAGCAGATGGAGCTCTGATTCTAGTCTTTCCATTTCCTTAGCTTCTGCAGACCCTTTCATTTCTAAGTATCTGGCATCCTGAGTTCTCCTTAGCTTTAGCCGTCCTGGGGTTACTTCTTCCTTATTGTCCTTAATAATGTGAACTCCATCCTGGAGCTTAGCCCGAGTCATTTTGTAATAGAATTCATCATTTTTTCCAAGAGCTTCTTTCAAAGAGCTTTGAGGAACTCTCATTTTTTACGATAGTCACCTGCACAAAGCTCATAATCCTTCTTTTTCTCCAACAGACCCAGGTGTTTTCAGAAGCCAGGCTGGCTTCACTCTCGGTGTTCTCGCTGCCGGAACTTAGCCTCCTTGTGAAAGCCACCGCCAGGTCTGCCGGCTGAGTACCACAGAAGCTCAGTGTGGAACGCTAGTTCCTCAGTACCTCACTGCGGGTTCCTCAACACCTTGCCATGGAGTCTATGTCAGTCACTGTTAGGTAGGCAGACAGTTCTAAGTCTGGAAGAGACATGACCAAAGAAACTGCTAAGCATTCACGGGCTGAACAATAAGATGAATAAGATTATTATGAATACAGCCAATAAAAGTTTCCACCAGGAAAAGCTAGTAAAAGCCCCACAAAGAGGGTCAGGAGAATATGCATGGAATTTCAGAATCCACTATGGCATTAACCTGGCATTCAATATCTTGAACAGATATCAAGATATCAGCTGAAGGATGAGAAATGTACACACGTTCGTTTTTTTTAATTGCACAAGTAATCCCTTGCGCTCCCATCAGAGTGTCTAATGTCATCTGATTTTGGACGATGGCGTGCCTCACTAATTTTATTTCTTTAGGAGCAAGAGATCAGTCACAGCATCACTTAAGGCCCACTGAGCATGCTTAGCCAAGGCCTTGGTGTGTTGTATGACATCGTCTAACCTTGGGAAAGGGATAAATATAGAAGCCACTGGTCATACAAGTGAAGCACACTCCTAGACCATCATGCTGCAAATAGGGTGAGCTCGCAGGTCGCTCGACAGTTCTGACACTCCTGCCTTGTAACCACACAAGTCCTAGTGAGCATCACCCTATCCATCCAGGGAGTAGCAGGACCACAAATTGGTTCCTTGGGACCAATGAGTCCTACTGTGGACATCTCGTGTAATTCTAATATCACTAGACCAGCCTGATGTAAGCCAGTCTTTAACCTGTACAGTTATGGTATGTATGCACTGCTAGGAAATGACGTCCCATGTATTCAGTGAAGTTAGGCCAATGAGAATGGGGGTGATTCCTTTGTTCCCAACATAAGAGGACCTCTCTACTAAGGTGTGCTATAGTGGGGGATAACTGTAAATAGTCACCCCCTATCTCTAAATAGCCATCTTGATATCTATGGCCATGGGCCCACAGAACAGGACCCTTACTCATTTAATAGAGGCTTTATTAGAGCCCGTAGAGGCTTCAGTGGCATCCTAGAAAACATTCTATTGTGTCCAGAATCCTTAAAGGTGTAGCTTATAAGCCATTTGTTATCTAGTAATGGTGACTAAACTAAGAACCACTGGACCTTTTGGTGACTCATCACTGTAGCCCTGTAGCTTATCCCAGTCACCTCCTGGAAGTGGGGGCTTCCTTGGTGGGAAGTCCTGATATGCTTGACAGGAGAAGCTGCCACATATCCAGCAAGATGTTTGTCATAATGATTTCACACTAGAAAGTAGTCACACTCTCCTTTAAGTGGTAAGTCCTGGGAAGGCTGGGAGCAATGGCTTACTTATCTGAAGACTTGGTTTTCTCCTTGAGCAGAACTCTAAGTCTTCCATGCATTCATAGGAGCACTCAGGTCGTTGTTCGCATCAGGGCAGCTCGCGGTTCCCAGAGCATGAGTCAGGTGCGGTGCATCCCGGTGTCCAGGCCTGCTGCCTTGACAGCTGATAGAGTGCACAGGATCGTGGCTCATGGTCCTTCCCAAACTGGCCCTAGGGAAGGACATGAGGGGAGAGACTTCAGCAGTGCTATGTCTCTGGGGTAGAATCTGAGGTTTCCCCTCTCTTTAGCTGAGCTTCCATTTACTGAAGAGTCTGCAGGAATTTAACTAGTGAGAAGACATCTTTTGCAATGAGTTTGTTTCTCTATTAAAGAAAAAAATCACTAGTGAGAAAAGGAGATCTATGAAGCATTTCAAGTGAACTGAGGCCTAGAATTTGAGATGCATTTCTTACCTTGATAAAAGCTAAAGGTAGTAAATGAGGCCACTGTACGTGTGTTTCCTGAGCCATTTTGGAAAGATGTTACTTTGGGGTGCCATTTGTCTTCTCGACCTTTCTCAGTGATTGTGGCCTCCATGCACAACGGAGGTGATAGAGAACGCCCAGTGCCTGAGAGATATCCTGTGCGAGTGTCGATTTAGAGGAAGGCCTATTATCACTCTGTAAGCTCTTAGGAAGTCTGGCAGTGATTTTTGAGACCACGCCTTTGCCACCACTTGTGCCTTTTCTCTTACAAGGGAGGGCTTCAACCCAGTTTGTGAAAGTATCTACTCAGACCCACAAGTGTTGAAGTCTCTCACTCTGTGGCATGAATAAAATCGAGCTGCTGGTCTTCTTCCTCGACAGTGTCCAGTTAAGAGGATTGTTCTTTTGACAGAGCTCACATGTCCTAGTTATCCATCGCACTGTCTGAGAAGTCCCTTACTTGTATCTTTCAGGCCATCTGGTGAGTTTTCACTCTCCCTAACTGAAAAGTTTGATGTAAAAACTTAATAATTTTCCATTCACTGCACCAGGAAGGAGCAGTTTACCAATGCTATGGTTTGTGTCTAGTTGTCCCCACAAGGCCTCATGCAGTCTTGGCATAGGGACTGCCACAGTTTGAGATTAACTCATGATCCACTGGGATTATGGGTGATCCACTAGGATTATAGGCTTCAGTACTGCTGGGATTATGGGTGTGAGTGCTACACCCAACCTGGGCTGATAGCCTGACTGTAACATTAGTGAGACTGAGAGACAGATGCTCTCTCTGTTGCCATTGTTGCTGTCCCACCACCATGAACTGGATGCTCTCTGCTCTGTGCCACTCAGCCTTGGAGCTGAATAAGGACTGAACCCTCCAGTAACTGTAGGCTGAATAAACCTTTCCTTCCTTCATTTTGGGTGTTGGGCATTTGTCCCAGCAAATAGAAAAGAGTAACTGAGACAACCATCATTGGACTGTAACAATCCTGAGGAAAGGAAATGACACCCATGGGACAGAGCCCATTCAATTTCTAACGGAGACTATTTGGGTCAAGTATGATCAAGGGACCCTTCTATGATGAGGGGGCCTATGAGCAGCTTCTTTGGCATCTGTGTCAGCCAGTTGATTCCCTCAAGATACTTCATCAACTCCCTTTTGGTTCTCTCTACAGTGAATAACCCCTGCCTTGGAGGGCATATGACAGATGATAAAAGTTCATCTATCTTCTTAAGACGCTTTATGGAAGGTCCACTGGATGTCAGATAATATGGCTGTGTGCACAAGCAATGTTAGGAAAGCACACTTAGGATCTGTATAAAGCCATGACTTTCTGCCTTTCGCTGGGTTGCAAAGCCCTGGTCAGAGCCATGAGTGCTGCTGGCTGAGCTCCAGCTCCTGGAGCAAGTGACGAGCTTTCCAGCATCTGGTGCAGTCACTACTGCGTACCCTGCCATTCTTGTCCCATTTTCCAGGAAGGAACTGCTATCCCAGGAAAGGGTCAATCTAGGGTCAGTAGGGGAGGTACAGAACAAGTTCCTCTGGCTGCATATTTATGGAGAACTACCTATTCACAGTCTGCTATGGTTTGTGTCTAGTTGTCCCCTAAAGCCTCACATAGTGATGGGGTGGCAGGATGCTAGAGGCTGGGATTAATTTGTGATCCATTGCTGGGATTATGGGTGTGAGTGCTGTGCTCACGCTGGGGTGGATGACCTGCATGCAGCATAAGGCAGGGAGAGAGGCCTGCTCCCCACTTCCCTCCTTCACTGCTTCTCCCTTTTTGTTCTTGCCTTTTTACTGTTTTCCACCATCATGAACTGCTGCCCTCTGCCATGTGCCACTCTACCTTGGAGCCAGCCAATATGGACTGAAACATCTGCAAACTGTGAGCTAAATAAATCTTTCTTAATATTGGGTATTGGGTATTTTGTCCCAGCAATGAGAGAAAAGCAACTGAGACACAGTGTCTGAGCCTTTCCTCCATTTCTGGTAGGAATATGTCAGGGTTTAAGGAGAAATATGTCTTATTTAAATGACTGGTCCTTCTAGAAGTATAGCCTAGTATTTCATAAGTCAGGTGTCTGGTGGCCACAGGCTGCCTTTGGAAAAAAGAAGTCTTGCCATGTTATGAGCTGCATACCGAGTAAGGGCTTTGCCTAGAGTCATCCTGGATGCATCCAGCGCCGTGAGCGCTGCTGCAGCCACAGCTCTGCAGCACACAGGACATTTCCTGGCTACAATGCCTGAGGATGACTGAGCTGTCACACAGGCTGTTGAGCCAGTCCTCGATCCCGGATACGCACTCCCAAATCCATGCCCACCTTGTGTCAGCATACAGATGGACATGCTGCCCTGTAGTGAGGCTCGGTGTGGGCATTTTACTGTGCGTGTGTATGGTTGTTTTATTTTTTTATATTTAAAATTTTAAAGAATAAAAATAGCAGAAACAAAGATAGAAAAAGAGTAACATGCAAGAGTACATGCAGTACAAAATTTCAAAACAAGAACAAAGATTTAACAATGGTTGTATTACATATTTTCATCATCAAATCTGTTTAGATTAATAGAGATAGGTATGTAAGATTGGCCAAATAATTAAACATTAACACTTTCAATAAACCTTAAATTTTTTAACTCTTCCAAATGCATTTTGTATTTCAGTCACTCTTCTAAAAAAAATTTTATAGGAGCTGAGGATGCAGAAAACGCAAGGTCCTGAGTTTGATTCCTGGTACCCTAAAAAATTTATTTTTTATTTATTTATTTATTTATTTATTTATTTATTTATTCTTTTGAGTTCCTGTAGGGATCTGCTGGTCTTACTGCAAATAGTTCAACCCTGGGGAGACATAGCAGTAGGAATGAGAAAGACAAAAGACGAATAGCTGGGCTAGGTGGTCGTCAGTCTGCCTGATGGGCAAGACTAACTCAACTTTATACTTCCACAACGTCTACATCACATGACACAAGGCTACCCAGTGACCAATAACTGGCCTAAACCAGACAGGATGTTTTTCTCAACAAGATATTTTTCTCAACACTGGGAGGCCCAGTCCCACCTACACACACTTGATCAAATTCCGGGCTTCCTGGCTCCCAACAGTTCTTACACTAGGGAGACTATATGATATTTACATATGTAGGTCTGGTTTATTTCACTTATTGTGGGGCATTTTAGAAGTGCTTGTTTAAGTTACTAGAGTCTGAGAGATAGGCTCCTGGGTTGAAATACGGTATCTGCCTCTTGGGGTTCCTTTATAAGGTGATAGAGGGGTTGTGCATTCTCACCATATCCTGGTCTCCAAAGGTGAAATGGCTGTGACTCTCAGGAAAGCCCTTAACTGCTCTAGGGCCTCAGCTGTGGGAATGAAACTATTGGTTTAATTCTCTTTCCCTAGCTTTCAGGTTTGGTCAGATGTAATAAGAACCACATATTAACCTCAGGTCCGCAAGGTTGAAACTCAGACCTAGAAACCTCATAAACCTTGCATGCTAGGAGGTTCAGCAATGCACAGGTGACCTGGCCACAGAGCTCTTATGAGGGGACACATAACTGCATACCACTACATATTGCAACACTGTGACCTGGGAAACTGCAAAACATGCCAAGTCGTGTGAAAGCACTTGCCTGAAAAGATGAGACTGTCGGAATCCTTGAGGTAGCACAGTTCACATCAGTTGAGAGGCCTGGTCACGAGGATGTTCAAAAGCAAGAGGAAACTCGGGACCAGGGAGACAGCTTGGCAGTCTAAGCACCTCGCTGGCAAGCACAAAGACCTGGGTTCGAGCCCTGTTACCGCCAAGCTGGTCACCAAAACCAAGTGTGGGAGTGCAAGCCTGAAATCCCAGCGCTGGGAGGCTGCAATGGGAGGACCTCTGTGAGTCTGAGTGGCGTAACGAGACCCCGTACCGAATAAATAAATAAATAAATAACTCTTTTAGAGATTTTTTTAAAAAGAAGAGAAACTTAGAATCTGTATGTAAAGAATACAAAAGAAGGCATCTTTTAAACCTACCACGGAAAGCAACTAGAATCCTCTGGGATCTGAGAAAGGAGAGCATATGGAGAGGCACTGTGGAGCAGCTGGCACCACGCTTCTCTTATCTGTCTGAGGTCCTGTTCCAACCTCCATTCCCCACTGGGTTTTTGAACTCCCGAGATCAGAGAGTCGATGGGTTCTTGCAGACCTTAAGTAAGCCTTGTGAAATGAAATTAGCGATTACAGGCAATAATCCTCTTTTAGCTTCGGGCCTTAAGGCACATTGTCTCTGGGGAGGAGAAGTAGTAGGATCTTTGAGATATATCTGTACTGGAGCAGCTCTTATGGCCTAGACTACCTTTAGTTGTCCACACTTCAAAGTTTGTTTCTGTGTCTACTGACCTAGCTGCACGTGTATAATAGCATGTAAGCAAGATAGAATATCTCTCCCCAGGAAGAAAACTTGACTTTCAGGCATAACTAAAAAGAAATGCGAAAAAAAAAAAAAAAAAAAGCAACCCATTATGGCCTAAGGATTGTGAGAAACAGCAAGCTACCTCCTACCCAGTGACTCCTCTCATAGCTGAGGGAAGGCCAGGCAGAAAACAAGAGGCACCCACCAGTGTCGAGAAGCAGGCTGGTGCCTTGTCCCCCGATACTCATGCTTACCTGGGGCTCCTCTGCTCAGGTGACGTCCAGCCAGAGGGAGAAGGCCGAGAGTGCCCTGTGGCCTTCAGTGTGGCTGCACCAGCTGGTAAGCGTCAGAATCCATCCGTCTCTTAGTGCGATCCATTGCACCCAGAGAAGGGAGGATAGACAAGAAGACAAGAGCTGGGCTAGGTGGTGACTCGCCTGCCTAGTCGGCAAAACAACCCCAGAACAACAGTACGCCCCTTTATTTATACCCTCGAAAAGTTAGCAACACAAGGCACAAGGTTGCTAGTGACCAACGGCAGACGTTAACCAGGCAGGACACTTCTCTCAGGACTGAGGCCTCTACCTGCTTTCACACACTTAACCAACTGTCAGTCTCCAGGGTCTGAGCTCTGGGGTATCTGCCTCAGAGTGCAGCCTGGCTTGCCGCGGTCGCCTTTGCACCAGGGCATGGCTCAGGAGCCACCTGTCATGATGGTTTTTATCACAGTCCCTCTTAAAGTGGCCTGGCTTTCTAAGCAGCAGCAGGTGAATTCAGACATCATGCTCTTCTTAGGGCCCTGAGAATCTAGCGTCGCCTCTCAGGCTTTCACGCTGCATCCAGGGCAGCTGTGTCCTCTTGGTCTCCTTGTTTTCTCCCCTTGGGTTCCTCCTGGTCTTGATCATAAAATAC
Organism: Capromys pilorides; assembly: GCA_004027915.1. Classification (NCBI taxonomy): domain Eukaryota; kingdom Metazoa; phylum Chordata; class Mammalia; order Rodentia; family Capromyidae; genus Capromys; species Capromys pilorides. The sequence goes on from PVKN010001635.1 coordinate 28,260, forward strand.
CGAGGAGGCCATTCTCACTGTGGTGCCGAGTGAGCTATCTGGAGCAAAAGCCAAACTCTATGGCTTTGTCCTAATATCTGAGGCTGACTGGGCAATGCCCTTGCCTCAGCACACTCTGTCCTGCTGTCCAGTGAGGAGCCAGGGAGGCGTGCTCAATCAATGCCTCCTGTAAATGATCTAAGAAAGCAAAGGGGTGCTCGCCTTTCTCCTGATGAGTGGCTGGCAATGTGTTCAAGAGCATGGGTCTGGAGACGCCTCCTATGCCAACCTCACCTGGGTGCTGGGCACATAGGGGTCTAAGGTAGGGGCTTCGTGGACTCCAGTGGACACCCACTGTGGTGCTGGCTGCCTCTCTTCTAGCCCTCTAAAGTTAACAATGTGATACTCACCCCTACATGTAACAGCAGCTTGGGATGCTGCTTGTCTCTCATTAGAATTCAATATTTAAGAGTCAACTTACATCTACATTTTTCCAGTTTAGTTCATTGGTTTGCATAAGTCCTCTAATGACTTAAATGTATTCGTCCGGGTCATCTGGAGACTTTCCTCAACCTCATTTGATCTGTCCTACGTCCCTCAGAGAAAAGGACACAGGAACACAGGCGGGCCTGCATTCGCCATGTTCCTCTGGTACCGACTGTGCTTGAGGGGCTCGAACAAAAGCAGCTAAGTTGGGCTGAGCCCACGGAGGCTCCATGGGCACCTGAGATGCCTCACTCTTAGGGCTCAAAGGACAAGCAGGGGAGCCTCAGACTCCGAGACAGTGGACGCTGTAAAGCCCAGAGGTGTCTGCTCTGCCTGTGGCTTACATTTACGTTTTGAGCAAAAATGAGGATTGTTTCTTTATAGAAAGGAAGTCTGCGCACAAGGCAATTCTGACCATTTGCCTTCTTTCCTATGGCGGGATTCTAGGCATGAAACAATGTCATAACCACTACTGTCCTCTGCATTCCTTTAGGCGCTACAGGGAGGCTAGAATGCAGAAAGACACTGCCACTCCTTCTCGAGGTGTGAGGGTCGCACGCTTGCCAGTGCTTAAGAACACACTGCAGAGCAGCAGGAGATTCCGACACTGCGTCTCCTGCCTCCCACTCAAGGGAAAGCTCGGTGTCCCTTTAACTTTACTTGAGTTCTATATCTTTGAGGCCTTCCCCTGAGGTGGCCTGCTGCAGAACAGGTGAGCACAGGAGAGCAACCGGAAGATTCGTCAGATCAATTGGCCACCGCTTGCCAGCTTGTAACCCTGTCCTCACCAGAGACCTCGCGTCCCACTTGAGCAAGTGTCTCCTAACGAGCACCCTACGTGGATTCCAGCTATGACAGTCACATTTGAAGAAGACAGCATTGCTGGCAAGTCCGGTAATCAAGAGAGCTGACCCACTGTTTTCCAACTCTGAAAGAGAATGACAGGAGTCAGGAGGAAGGAGGCCTTCTCCTCTCCCCACCATGGCACGTGCTCATCCCGATACCCGTGTACTCTAAAAGGGGAGTCATCTGGCAAAAGTGTCACCTCGCCTGCTGTGTTCAAGGCTCCCATTCCACCAGATACTGTGAATTTTGTTCACACAACTTGTAGAAACAAGCCATATGCTGTCAGCAAATTAGCAGGTCATCAGACCAGTGCCAGGACTTGGGGGACTGGCAGAGCTGACAATTCCCAGAGTTCGTGGGGGTGGGACCCACTGTTCTGGCCGGGTGCCATTGGCAATATGTGTCGGGGAGGCCACATGTTTGCACCAACCAAACCCTGGCGCTGTTGGCACCACAGAGTGAACACAACTCAGAAGCGGTGTGCCATCTGCTCGGCCTTGGCTGCCTGGGCCTTGCCAGCGCTGGTCATGTCCAAAGGTCATCGAATTGAGGAAGTTCCTGAACTTCCTTCTGTGGTGGAAGATAAAGTTGAAGGTTACAAGAAGGCTAAGGAGGCAGCTTTGCTTCTGAAGAAACTTAAGGCCTGGAATAATATCAAAAAGGTCCACGTCTCCCAGCGAATGAGGGCCGGCAAGGGCAAGATGAGAAACCGCCGTTGCATCCCGCGCAAGGGCCCTCGCATCATCTATAATGAAGACAATGGTGTCATCAAGGCCTTCAGAAGTATCCCGGGCATTACTCTGCTCAGTGTAAGCAACCTCAATGTTCTGAAACTTGCTCCTGGTGGGCATGGGGGGCATTTCTGCATCTGGACTGAGAGTGCTTTCCCGAAGTTAGATGAGCTGTACAGCACTTGGTGAAAAGCTGCTACCCTCAGGAGTCACTATAACCTGCCTATGCACAAGGGGATCAGTACAGACCTGAGCAGTCTTGCAGAGTCCAGAGAGCCAAAGAGCCCTCCACGTACCACGCAAGAAGATTCATCATAGAGCCCTGCAGAAGAACCCTCTGAAGAACCTGAGCATCGCGCTGAAGCTGAACTCATGTGCAAAGACCATGCGCTGAACACCATTCTGCGCTAGGCCAGGAACCACAAGATCCAGATGAATAAAGCAGCCGCGCGGGCAGCCAAATTGGAAGAGAAGGAAGGAGGTTGCCAGCAAGAAGCCTGTGGAAGAGAAGAAAGGAAAGAAAGCTGCAGGTCCTGAGAAGCCTGTGAAGAAGGCCTTGGGGGAAAAGCCTACAGCTTCCAAGAAACCAGCAGAAAAGAAACCTGCTGAAGGAAAGAAGCCCGCTGCATAAATCTCAAAATCTCTATCCAGTACAAGCGCCGTAAATTTGGACAGCTTATGTTGAATAAAGACCTGGTTAGAGAGGCAGTAAAAATAAAAAATAAAAAAAGAGAATGACGAAAATATTAAAGGTTGTCGCAGTTTCTCTTTTCTCATTGCTGGGACAAATATCCAACACCCAAAATTAAAAAAGGAAAGGTTTATTTGGCTCACAGTTACGGAGGGTTTCAGTCCATACTCAGCTGGCTCCAAGGCAAACTGGCGCATGGCAGAGAGCAGCAGTTCATGGTGGTGGAACAGCAACAATGGCAACAGAGGCAACAGAGGGAGAGTCTGTCTCTCTGTCTCTCTTATATTACATTCAGGCTCTCTGCCTCAGGCCACACTCATAATCCCAGCAGTACTCAGACCCATAATTTCATCTTTGGATCACCCATAATCCCAGTGGATCACAAGTTAATCTCAAACTCTAGGAGTCCCCGCCCCATGAGTATATGAGGCTTTGGAGGGACAACTAGACACGAACCATAGCAAAGGTCAGACTGCAAGCGACTGGAGCCTCTCCTGGCCAGCGAAAGAGATCCGTCTAGAGGCAGCTGGAGTCACCCTGTCAGCCTAGGCACCTAAGCAGCCTGCACTAGCAGCAACACAGGGCCACGTTGTACTCAGAATCCACTCTTTCTACGTCTCTGAAGCTCACAGGCTGATCTTGCACCCGCCACCCAGCGACCACAACTTCAGTGTGGTTGTGTACGTGTACATGAGGAAAGAAAAAGGATGGCTACAGCCTGTGTGACCCTTAGTTAGCATGTGTAAGTCGCCAGCGGAGATCACTTCTCTGACAGCTGCTTTCCTGCACTGTTGGAAACCCCTGGCACCGAAGACCGTGGAGGAAACTTCAGCGTCCTGCTCAGTGGTGCGCCTAGAGGAGAGGGAGCTCCAGCCACAAGGTGGCGCTCGAGGCAGCTCCCGGAAGCTGGAGAACATGGGGAATTTCTCACTAACAGAGAAAAGTAGGACAGATAAAAAGAGATTTTTCTGCTGGTTACCCGTTTGGGTCATCAGGATCCAGCCGCCCCCAAGAAAACTTTGAACCTCTGCCACACAATCACCCTAGGCATGACCCCTCAGGGGTCCTCTCAGATTTTACTGGTTCCATGCACCCAGAGATTTGTCTCCAGAGAGGAATCCCTCTGCGTGTCTGGTCAGCCTTTCATTGGCCCTTGGCTTCAGTGGGGATTCGCCCCATTGAAGCTCCTGTCCTCTGCTTCGTGAGGGGCAGCTGACCTAACAGCGTTTGGCCAGCTGGCACAGCGACCATGTTTCTCGTAGTTCTGTAAGGAATAGATAGAAGCCTGAGCTAAATACTCGAACGCATCCCGAAAACACTTCAGAGCATTTCGTATCAACATACACTAGGGGGAGCACTAGGACCACTGTTCGCCGCACTGCTGTCCAACCAAACCACATAAGGAAATGAGCAAAGTTAGCAGTTGGTCCAAACGCAGCGCATTCCCAACAGGGATACAAGGCCTTGCCTGTAAAAGCAGACGAGAAGCGTCCCATGTTCTCAACGTAAGTTCATCATTATTTTTGGCAAAGAACAATCCATAAAAGAGACAAGGCTTAGGCCACTGAGAAGGCATAAAATTCAAGGACTAGACAATTGACAAAAACAAGGATGATAATATTTGACAACCTAAGTGAGCCACAATTCAGAAACTTGGAAACAAAAGTAAACTCAGACTTGTACCCGATTGTCTCCGTGGGGATCCCAAATGACATAGGAACGATATAAAGGCTCCAAATAATACAAATAGCATCAGGGAACTTTAACTCCCAACCTGCTAGACATCTGATTTGCCAGGTTCATGTGCCCCAGAGTAGGACAATGAATTCTGAGGAACAACAGACTGTCAGAGCGTGACATACCCCTGGGCATGGTGGGGCAGGCCTGAAATCCCAGCACTGGGGAGGCTGAGGCAGAAAGATTGCTGTGAGCTTGAGGCCAACCTGGGTTTCATAGATAGTTCAAAGCCAGTCTGAGCTACACAGTGAGATCCTTGTCTCCAACAGAAACAAAAACAAAAGAGAAGAAACTTTTAATGAGGGAAAGAAAGGTTCTGTCTGAGAGAGACAGAAGGGGACCCAGAAAATGGGTTGCCAAGGACCCAATCTAAAGGAAGCTTTACAGAGTAAAATCACAAGGCAGGTATAAAACCGTAATCAACTAACAAGACTCTGAGGATAGCCGTTTAGGTAGCACCAGTCCAGTGGAGCAGCAAGCCACATACAAGCGTACATGGAAAGAACAAAGATCCTTCCCAGCAGGGGTGGGTCAGGGACCCCTCGTGGCCCCCCTCCCAGGTGACTGAGGTCTGTTTAGAATACCAAGCAGTATTGTTTATCCCGGGACGTACGCAGGTGTCAGGTGTAGTCACTCGTCTTGTCTTGAGGTCTGGCTGTCAACAGCGGGCCCACAGCGGGGAGGCATCTTGTGCACCGCCTCCTAGGTAACAGCTGTGCCTTCCTTGCTAGGCATAGGAGAAAGTGACTGAAAGAGATCGTGTCCATCTTACAACACCTAGTAAAATGCTCGATTGTGGCAAAGATGGTCACCAGGGCGTACAACCACTGCCACGTGGCAGACTCAACCGGGAGCTAGCAGGCACCTGTGTACCACACACAAACGCGTGTGTACACCCAGTGGGGGAAAAGCAGCTGTGTTTCCTGGAGGTCACAGAGAAATGGCAGGAGTCAGGCTGCCATGCAGGCAAATCAGGCTGTCAGTGTAAGGGCAAAGCAGAAAAAAAGGGAGTATGCATGGAATGTTGGGGACTAAGGAAATCACTCCCCTCAACCCGCTTGAGCTGGGTGACCACCTGAGAAGCAGTCTATAGAAGCCCAGCCCAACACACAAGCACCCCTTTTGATCTCTCTTGAGCCCCAAAACCTGATTTCTCGGCATGGCATGCAGTGCTTCCTTTTTAAAACAAAACAATAATTTAAAAATGAGTTGGAGCATCAGGTATGGTGGTGCATGCCTATAATCCCAACAGTCAGGAGGCTGAGGGGAGGGGAGAGCACCCCAAATTTTAGGTCAGCCTGGGTTAGTGAGTTCAAGACCAGTCTAAAGTACACAGCAAGACCCTGGAGAGAGAGGGATCTTAATTTTGCAATCTGATTGGAGGAACTTCTGGGGAGATGCTTGAAGTGCTCAACATTACAGAAGAACTTCTCAGAGACTTGGTGTCCAGCTGCTGGGATACAGAACACAAGGAGCAAAGGAAGGGGGAAGGGCGTCCCTGGGACACCGGGAGGATCCGAAGTGAAGAGAGCAGAGAGCGCCTACAGTGAGGAAGGAAGGGGCCAGCTGCACTTTCTGCCCAAGCCCCGACGTGGGAAGGGCAGCTCGACCATGCCAAATCACGGGACCACTGGCAAGGCCGGGGGTCTCCACACGGAACCGCAGGAACGCAACGGCAAAGTAGACACGGCCACTGGGGGGCTGCGGGCCTCCCCGGTTCAGACGTACCCGGGAGGGAACGTCTGTCCAGCACCGACGGCGGCGGCGGCAGGACAGTTTAGCTCAGCCCTCAGAGCTGCTTGCGGCTGTCTTAATCTACTACTGGCTGACAATGTCGGGGTGACCCTGGAAACGAGTTCGCGTAGCAGCAGGTCAAGAGCCGAGTTCAAGCCGGCAGGGAGCCGGGAAGCCTACAGAGCGTGGCAGGCTGAAAAATCAGGTTCTGGCCTCATAGGTAGACCACAGCTTGAACTTCAGGGGCGTTCATGGCGCGGGCTCGCTGGGACCCCCCTGAGCTGCAGGGTCCTCGCTGGGACCGCGCCCTGGCCAGCACCCCCGTGAGCTACCGCGCGCTCCCTGGAGTTCCTGAACACGGATCTGAACTCTATATGCCCACTTTTTCTGCCAGGGACAGCCGAGACATGCACTGAAGTGGATTTTTAAAAATTTAATTTAATTTTTAGTTAAATCATGATGTTATTGTTTGTTTCAGTACAAAAATTTATCCCACCAGGGCAAAGGCTGTGGATGACTCATATTTCCAGCCCGCTGGGTCTTAGAGTATGGAGCCAATGGATGAATCGGTTCTCAAGGAGAGTCAGGCGGAGCTCGGCCTCCTCCTCCTCCGCTCTGTTCCTCTCAAGATGCTCTCCAGCGGCAACTGCTTTCGTAATTGCGCGGTAGCGATCCCCAGGGAGATCAGGCACCAGGTCCCTCAGACTTAAGGATTCTCAAGATTTTATTACCCATCACAAAAGGTACTTGTGCGACCCCTGAGGGTCTCTCAGGACCACACCGATTTGTGAGGGAGTCCGGCCCTTCTTGGCCAGTTTGTGAATCTGCTCCAGCCAGGTGGGGACACTGTGGCCACACGGCAGAGCAGACTGGGACAGGCCCTTCCCGGGAGCACGCAGGTGACCCTTGATGGCAGCGGTCTGAAAGCAAAAGGCTTATTAATTTTAACGAGAAAAAAATAGCAATGAGTCAGTTTCAAAACAGGTAAGCAGGACAGTCACAATAATTAATACATTGCATATTGCTGTCTTCATAGTGTTCAGGGTACAAGATGTCTGGTGTAAACACAAAGCTCATGAACTAAGAGAAAGTCCCTGTATATCTATCCTACTTTTTCAGTACAAAATGGTCCTTCATTTCCATCCCCCTTTTTTGTTTTGTTTTCTCAGAGATGAGTCTTGCATTGCCATTCAAATACTGTAGATGCATGAATGTAGCAAAATAACCCAATATAGTCCAATAGTCTTTTAAACGTGTACTGCTTCTAACATCATATCAATTATTGCTATGCGCTCTCTCAAGTAAATGTTTTTTTAAAAAAATGAAGTGGGCTTTTTTATTTTCTCTTTTTTTCTTAGTTTTTCTTTGTTTTTGTTTATTTGTTTTTTTGTGTAGTCTTTTTGAGACTGGGTCTCACTATGCAGTTCAGGCTGGATCTGAACTCACTTTGTAGCCCAGGCTGGCTTCGAACTGACAGAAAACTTCCTGCCTCAGCCTCCCAAGTGCTGGGATTACAGGCATACCCTACCACACCCGGCTGTCTTGTTTTTTCTTGATGGTTCTTGTTGTTATACAGCTGTGCGTGTTGTTTCCAGATTTTTGTTCCTTCTCTCCTGTCTTCTTCGGCAGTTTCCTGAAGCTTGCCTAGTTTTCCTTTGTCTTCCAGTCATGCTTCTAGTCTCTTCTGGTATTTCTCTATTTTTCCCCAACTCCTTTTAAATTTTCTCCCTAACAGTAAAATCACCATGCCGAGGGCTTATTTCTATATGCAATTTTCTGGATTGTTTTACATTTTGCTATATGACCACAAATCTAGTTCACATTATTAAAGGTGGCAAATTAATAGTTACCCCAGCCAGTCATTTTGTAGACTGATGCATTGCTAACACTGATTGTGCTAAGTTAGCTAAGTACTGATGCAATTGTCCAAATCAGTTGTTCTCCCCAGTATGCCAAGATTAGGATTGCCTAAAGGGTCAAAGAAAAGTATGACAGGTCAGTGCCAAAGCACAAAGGGCTAAGCGAAACAGGCAGTAACTTCCTATTCCCAATAAATGCGAGAGGTAGGCTCGTGCAATGGGCTACAAACCCAAAATCCAGCTACACTTACAAGATACCATGGAGAAGTACTCATTTTCTTAGAGTTCTAAACTCTAGCAATAGAGCTACTCATCACAAGCACTTTATAAGCATCAAGCCAGGAATTACACTAAGGAGAAAGATGAGAAGACACGCAGGCGAGATGCAACTCACTTCCAGCTCACCAAAGGCAAAGCCAAGGGACAGTGAAGTAGAACAATTTGAAAGCCATCCACCTGGACTCCTGAAGTGGTAACAGTAGACGTGACAAAGCAAATGAATGAGGCTACAGGGAAAAAAATCAGAAATAATTTCTCCGATGACAATAGAAGTGATCGCCATAATGAAAGACATGCCTAGCACCTCTAGAGCACATATAGATAAAAAACAGAGTTTAAGAAAATGATGGAAACCATGAAGGCCCAACGTAAGAAGAAGTGGAATCCAGGGAACAGACTCAAACAGATCCAGGAGACTGCATGTCTACTGAAAATACACACAGCAGGATGAGCCAGTGTGAAGACACAGCATCCGGTGCAGAAGATGGAACTGCTCTCCTCATTGTTACTAAGTTGGGCACATGGTTTCTCAGGATAGACAAAAAGACCAAGACCATCCAGACATAGAACACATCTCTGAGAAATAGCTCCTTCCATGGGAAACCACAATACTAGTGAGAAAGTTATCTTTCACAAAATCTAAATGTGTCAACATAGAAAATAAAACAACAACCACAAAATAAGCAATGACAAGAGGTAGAAGCAAAATGCAAGCACAGACCTCCAGCCCGCCCAGGACAAGTCCAAAACCCAAGGAGGAGCCAGGAAGTCAGAAACCGAGCACTGGAGCTTTCTGAAATGATAGCAGAATAAAAATAATAATAATAAAAGAATGAAGGTTAACTATAGAACAAATAATCTCTCACATTAAAAAGAAAAAGAGCTAGAGCTGGGGAGACAGCTCAGTAGAATAAGTGCTTCCCTGGCAAGCACAAGGGCCTGAGTTCAGTCCCTGGTTCAGAAAAAAATAGAAGAAAGAAAGAAAAAGAAATTACCAAAATGAAAGACATGCCTGGCTGAGGAGACCTCGTGCACTGCTGCCAGCGACCAGGCTGAGGAGCTGAGGTCAACATCAAATTTGAAATATTTAAAATATTTCCACAATGCAAGTAAGCTCATTGTTGCAGACGATGGTGCTGTTGGTAACGTGTCTCCTAATATCCTATACAACAAACAAATTTCCACCTGAATAGGTACCAACCCTATTTGACAGCCATGCAGTCACAGTTCTGATTGGTGGAGAGCCACACCCTCTTGGGTTTTTTGATACTACAGAGCAAGAGGATTATGACAGATTACGACCACTGAGTTATCCTCAAAGAGATGTATTCTAGTCTGCTTTTCAGTGGTCTCTTGGTCCTGATTTGAAAATGTGAAAGAAAAGTGGGTGCCCGAGACAACTCACCAGGGTCCAAAGACTCCCCTGTCTTGCTTGTTGGGACCCAAATTGACCTCAGAGATAATCCCTCGACTACTGACAAACTTGCCAAGAACAAACAGAAACCTGTCACTCCAGAGAGTGCTGAGAAGCTGGCCGCGATCCGAAGGCTGCCAGGGTGTGGAGTGCTCTGCACTCTTACAGAGAGGCCGGAAGAACGCATTGGGTGAAGCAATATTGGCTGCCCTGGAGCCTGCAGAGGGAAGAAGAGCCGCAGGTGTGTGCCGCTGGGAACACCTCTCCAGACCCCTGGGCATCATACTAAAAGCAATGTTTAAATCAAACTAAAGATTAAAAATGAAAGTCGTTTCTGCAGTAATGACAAGAGACTTGCACCTGCCTACCCACGTGTACCCATGTGAGACGAGGCCGGTAGGTAGGCCCCCAGCCCTCCCAGTACCAGTTAATTTTGAGTAATTGTGATTGTCAGAAAAGTTATCAGTAACAATTTTTGTTTTGTTGTTTCAAAAAACTTTTTGTTGTTGTTTAAAAATAAGGCAGGCTGGGCTGGCGAGATAGCTCAGCAGTCTAAAGCGCCGGTTTACGCAAGCTTAGGCACGCGTGCAGGTACGGCGATTCCATTCCTGGCACCATCCCTGACCCTAGGGCGGCTGAGCTGGCCATAACATAAATAAGAAAAGGTTTTTAAAAAAGAGTAAAGCATGCCTGTGATGACGCTGTAACAGACTAAGGTGAACTGTTGAAGCTGCTCTCTGGTTCCACTTGAGAGTAACCTGGGACATCTTAGCAGTTTTTTCCCTTTTGGAGGCTGTTTGGGGTGTGTGTGGGTTTGTTTTTTAGTCTTGTGTTTTAAAAATTCATTAACCAGTAGTCAGCCCTTAGGGGAAGAGGACAGACTGATTCCACATTGCACTCCTGGTGCTCCTAGGAAGGAGTATAGTAAATGCCTCATGGGGTAGCCCGCTCCTTTTTCTCTCTCCACCCTGAGTGGATCCAGCGTTGGATGAAACTCATGAAAGTGGGTGAAGCTGCCTTGCCCCTGCCCCTGCCTAGGATGCACTCTATACGTGACCGTGACTTTCAAGGACATTTGTTTGCCACCTGCTGATTTTTAAATTTTTTTGGAAGTTAATTTTAACTTCTTTCACTGACAATGAAGAAAAGTATTGCACCATTCGAAATAAACCAAATGGATTGAGTTTGTAATTAAAAAGTTTTTCCCGTCAAAAGAAAGAAAGAAAGAAAGAAAGAAAGAAAGAAAGAAAGAAAGAAAGAAAGAAAGAAAGAGAAAGATAGACATGTCCAATGAACTGGAGTAGACAGAGATTTTAAAAAAATAGATGATCTTAAGAAAACGATGGAAACCATCAATGACCAACATAGGGAAAAAATGAAATCCGTGCATCGGATCAAACGGAGACCCAGGAGATTGAAAATTCCACTGAAAGAACATGCAACAGTAGAATGTAGGCAAGGATAGAATATCAGACCTAGAAGACAGAATTATAGCAGTGACCACAAACAGTATATATCTTAAATATAACAAGGGATCACAAAAAATCAATCCAACAGCTGCACAACAACACAGTGGAAAACATAAGATTGATTAGAGTCAGTGAGAAAGCTGGAGACAACGTAAAGGCCATAAAAAAAAAAAACCCTCCCCTCGGAAGTAATAGCAGAAAACTTTCCAAACCTGGCTATTAATTTGACACACAAATAAAGCTGAGGAAAACAGATGGAAACAACCTGTCTGGGTGTAGCTTCGATGTCTGTGACCTCCAAGTAACCATAATCAAAATAAACCTACACCAAGGCATTAATCAAGATTCCAGAAATTCAGCAGCACAAGAACAGATTAAAAGCATCCAGAGGAAAGAAAAAACATCACCTAAATAGAGGAGCCCAACAGAATCAAAGCAGACTTCTCAAGAAAACCCTCAAACCAAGGAAAGCTTTGAGTGAAATATTTCAAGCCCTAAAACAAGCAGATCTGTCATTTGTATTTCTTCCTCTGAGAAGTGTGCATTAATCTCCGATGTCCATTTTTTTATTGGGTTAAGTTGGAGGATCTGGTGGTTTTTTTCAATTCTTTGTATGTTTCAGGTCTTAGTCTTTTGAGAGACAAATTACTAAAAAATGTTCTTGACTCTGTGTTCTCTTTTCACTCCACTGGCCATTTCTCTTGCTGTGCAAAAGCTTTCAAAAGGATGCTGTCCCCCTTGTGGATTCCTTTCAATGTGCAAATATTTCACTTCCTTTGTTAGACTATTCCCAAGTACTTCATTTTTGATACTCTTATGAAAGCTGCTGTTTCCCTAATTTCTGCTTCAGTGTATTTGTTGTTTGTTTACAGGAATGCTTTTCATCTTTGAGTGCTTTTTATCCAGCTATACTACTGAATTTAATTATTAAACCTGTAAGTCTTTTAATGCAGTTTTTGGGGTCTTCTATGTAGAGCATCAGGTTATCTGCAAATAATAATTTAACTTCTTGCTTTCCTGTCCTTATTTTTTTTTTCTTTTCCTTAATTTCTCTGGCTAATATTTCCAGAATATTTAACAATGATAATGGACATCCTTATCTTGTTCCTGACTTTGCATTAAAAGTTGTCATTTTTTTGCCCTTTTACTTTGTCATTGGCTGTCAGTTTGTCTTAGATGGCTTTTATCACACAGAGATAAAGACCATCTATTTCTGGTTTTCTGTAGCGTTTTGTCACAAATGGGAATTGGACTTCCTCAGTTGCCTTTTCTGCATCTATTCAGTTGGTCGTAGGATTTCTGTCTCTGGCTCTTTTACTACTGTGTGTTACATTTGTTGGTCTGGGTGGGCCGAGGGAATCATACTTGGTCACGGGGAATTATATTGATGATTTGCTGCATTCTATTTGCCAGAATCTTACTGAAGGTTCTTGGATCTATGCTCTTCCTGCCTGAAACCCCTACATAAAGAAACAGGAAAGGACCCCCAGGGCCCACCTTGGGGTGCCTCACGCCTCTGGGCCTGCTGGCATAATAACTGGGTTCCCTCGCCCCTCTGGATGCCACTTGGTTCTGATTCTGTGGTGGTGCCAGGGCTGCCACAATATCTGGCCCCTTATGGAGCTGACCTCCAGGCTGCCCCAGCAGAGGGAGGACAAGACAGCTCCTCCTCAGTGGGACTCCGACCAGGACAGGGCAGGACAGGGCAGGACAGCCCAGGCGTGGCTGCAGCCTTGCCCGACAGCAAGGTGCCGAGTTCCAGCCTCAGCATTCAGAGTGCGACAATCTGAGGACAGAGGAAAGTGGGCAGTGAAGAAGAAAGACTCAGAGAAACATAGTGGGGTTAGCAGGGAAGAAGAGTGTGTCTCTTCCACCCAGAGCAAAACAGGAGCCTTTATTTCTACATGAGTGCTCACATGAGCTTTCTTCATGCAAAGATTAACACGTGTGGTTTTCATCTGTAAGCAAGAAACAATTTAAATTTTGATTAGCAGGAGTACACAGTATAAGCTAGGCATAGCCATGGAAACTTAATCAGCCATGGTTCTTCCCACTCTATTTCTGCCCAGCGAAACTCTCTGCTCTCGCGTTACTTTCTCACTGCCTCAAGATCTTGACTCTACACTTCCTCGTTATTCTTGAATACTCTTGGCTTAGGCTTGGCCCTTTCTGCAGGTCTACAAGGTAGCAGGCAAGGAGTCAATCTCTGAAAAAATTATGCACTTAATTTAGTTATGCCAAAGCCCTAGGAGATTTATTGTGTGCTTTGTTTCGTGTGAACCTTAACTAAGAATCCCCAGGGGGCTGTGGAGATGCATCCACATGAGGCTCAGCCCTGCAGGTTCTCCGCACTCGACTTGGTCCAAGGCCAAGCGAAGGACGGCTCTCCATGGGACAGTGCAGAGCTGGACAGCCTGCCGGGACCTTCTGAGGAGGAACCCGGCCCAGCCCAAGCCAGGTCCATCATGGATGGAAGGCGAGACTGATCACCCCCAGGTCTGAAACTACAGGCCTAGTCAGGGATCTCCCAGGAGGGAGAAATGCTCTAACCTCTGAGTGACTGTGCGAGTGAATGTGGCTGTGAGCTCCAGAGCCCAAATGCCCTGACTTACACTCTGTGGTGACGAGACATAAAGGGGGTTTTCCCCTGGTCAGGTTACATGGGGACACCTCCACCAAGATGCACCTAGGTCCTGCAAGGGGTGTGGTCAGGCAGGCATCTGCGTGGTCACCCTTGGGACTCCCATCCCGTGTCTGTGGTGACACCAGGCACAGGACAGCAAATTTAGAATATGGGGAGCACACAGCAAACCAACTGTCCCAGACTGTATAGTGAAAAATCTTCAAAAAGGGATTCAATGGCAAACACAGTGCTAAATAAAGCCTGCCAAACTACAGCAGATTGGCCTCACCCTGAGGTCAGACGGCCTCCTGAGGGGACTCTGGACATTCACACAGCCAGAGCAGTGTGGAGCACAGTCACAGGAGGTCCAGGCTGCCCTGACTGGTTCCTGAGGACTGACTCCTGGCTGGAGATCACCCGACCCCTCCCACCCTGGGTCTGATTCTGAGGAAACAGGAAGGGACACCGCAAGGTCTCCATGGTCCAAGGCCCGTCCAGACCTCAAGGGGCCTCCCCAGGGTCCTCGGGTGGATCTCAGCCCTCGCCCACATGTGACTGCACCGCCACCCGCACCTGCATCTCCAGCCCTCGCCGACAGCCCTTCCCTCTGCCTCCCCTGACCCTGAAGCTGCCACTGTGCTGGAGACCCGACCACACAGGGGAACCTCCTGCCAATGGCTATGGGTAGCACAGCCGCCCTCTCTCCAGAAGTCCCTGCAAGAAAACAGCCCTGAAGTCAAGCCCCCGCTGGGGTATTAGATCTCAAAGACTGGGCAAAGAAATCAGCCTCCAACGGGAATCCGGAGTGGGACTGCAACTCAGAAAGTGGAAGAGATGCCACCCTACAACACCAGGAGGTAATCCTCGGGGACATCCAGGAGGAGGCCGAGAGGCCCAGAGGCATGCCAAGGTCACCTTGGCAGCACAGCAAGTACAGGAACTGCCCAGAGACTTCCATGAGCAGCTTGGTGAGGCGTTCTGTAGCTTCACCCTTTTCCACTCCAAGGTCCCCAAAACCCAAGGCATGCTGAACACTACTTACACAGCCCAATCAGCTTCTGCTATCCGGAGGACACTGCAGAAGCTTGAGGGCCTCACTGGATGAATGCCACCCCACTTCTGGAAGTGGCCAAAAGGGCTTCATCAGCCAGGATTGAGAAGCTCAGGGAGAGGCTGATAATGTAATCAGGTTTCTTCCTGACTCCATGGCAGGAGACCAGACCCCACCCAGAGAGCAACCCCACCATTCAGAGGGAAGAACTGAGCCAAACCCACTTGCGTTTAGGTCGATGCACTATGCACAAAGGTAGGACACTGGTAGAATGAGTACCAAAGCATGAGCATGCCCAGTCTCCAAAGGGCCCCTCCCCCGCGGAGAGTAACAGGTGTCCACTGCAGACTGAAATCTGGGAGCTCACTGGACTGGTGGGGACCGAATCTGGCTGGAGACAGCCAGGCACCTGCTCTGTACAAATATGCATGACCCCAGGCCCACAGAGACAGGAAAGCCTGAGAAGCAGTCATGGTCTTGCTGCAGGAAATGACTCCCTGGTAAGGGCTGCCCCTCACTACCAGGAGGGACAGTGGATTGGCCTTCACGGCAGACATAACTCGGACTCTTGCTGATCTGCTGAGGATCGGGTGGCATCTCCACATGGCCTAGAGGCCCGAGTTCAGGGAAAGGAGAGCAAATGAATCACACGCTAAACACCACTGTAGCCAAGTTCTGCCCAGAAATTCACCTAACCTGCATTGATGTGCTGTCCCTGGCCGAGTGCAGGCCCGGCACACACCAGGACCGTCTGGCTACTTGCCCCTAGGAAACCTGTTAGGAAGATGTCCTCCCTTAAGTACAGCCTTCAAAGGAAACGTCAGGCAGGTAGGTCAATCAACTCTGACGACTCACAGGCCCTGGGAACAGTGTTCCCTTACATAATGAGGTTGTCCCCAGGAGAACCCCAGCCTCTTCAGGCAGTCCTGCACACCCGGTCCTGCCAGGGCATTCAGTCTCGGTCAAAGACTGGAGAAAGGAACTCCATCCTCCTGCATGGATGGGGCCTCCCAAGTTGTGGTTGTCACCCCAACTGCTATTAAAGTTGCAGGTGTCACCGCTTGGGTACATGATTCAAGGCCCCAGGAACCCTTCAGGGCGGCCTGGACTTCCCATGACTGTGCTCTGCACTGCTCTGGCTGTGTGGATGTTCAGGGTCACCTCAGGAGGCCGTCTGACCTGGACCACTCATCCTAACCTGAAAGATGCCCTGAAAACCTGACTCTGGCAGAGGCTGCCTGGATACAAGATCCCAGGCCACCGCCCAGAGACAACAGCCCTGCTCTACTTAGACCAGAGGCTTACGAGTCCACGTGGAGCAGAAGCCACAGGTGGCAGCTGAAACACTGTGTCAACTTGAGGAAGCTTGGCTGGATGGCTCTGTTGTGGGGACCGCACCCTGCAGGGCAGGGAGGGCCTGCCCCGGGACATGATTGGTCCCACCCTAGGGCCAGTGGGTTACCCCAGAGTGACTCGGCCCAAAAAGTGTACAAAAAGGAGTTGAGGAAGACTTTGTGCTGACCGGCCCCGCTTCCTTGGAGAAGTACTGGTCGTGGGAGGAGCTCAATCTTCGCATCCGCGCCACTTCGGAGGAGCTCCGGTCTTCACAGTGGAGCCCTGCGTAGGAGGAGGAGAGAGGCCGGATGGATGCCGCAGCTGCTGCTCCTCCTCGGCTCTTCTTTGTTTGGCCTTGGAGCCAGCAGAGCAGGACCTGAAACCTGCACAAACTGTGAGCTAAATAAACCTTTCCTTCCTTCATGTTGAGGGTCAAGTATTTGTCCCAGCCATGGGTAGAAAGGAATTCAGCCACCGAGGACACCGTTCATGGGAGGCTCTCCCCAGTGAAAGCTTGTTGCCATGAAGTGCCACTCCTAGTTCTTGGCAGCCCTTGAGCCTATAACCTCGTGCTTCTATACTGCCCTTGCTGAGGTCACCCTGGACACAGGCAAAAGGCGTCTGCCAGCCTGACCTCCTTGTGGGTAGTTTTTAATTGGCATCATCTGCTTCTGGCCAGCCACCTACTAACTCCCCCATCTCCCCTGAGATTACCTCCACTGGAAGGTCTTAACTCCCCCCTCCCTCCCCCACTGACTACAGTGGCTGTTGGCCCATGGCCCTGGGTTTGCTGGGCAATAACGACATCCTAATCCACACCTTCCCTGGGCCCGAAAGCCGGTGAACACCCCATGGCCATGGGCAGAAGCAGCACCACCGAGTTCAGCTCTTAATCTGCATGATGGCCAGCTGCTACCAGAAGGCCACTGTGCGCCAGTGTACGGGTGGCCACAGTCCCAAAGGCACACTGCTCTGGTCTGGCCAAGTCACAGGCCTAGGGTTGACTGTTACGGCCAATGCGGAAAAATCACCATTTGGACCTAATGACACATGCACGCATGTCCGACAAGGCAGGCTATATAGACAAAACAGTGCAGAAAAGCCAAGTGAAGGCAGTTCAGAAACAACTGACAAACTTGGGTCAAGAACAACAACCTCACCAGAGGAAGAACCTGCCCGGCCTCTGCCAGCTGACCGGTGTGCCACCCTGCCCCACAGGGGCACAGGCTCCTCTGCCAGCTGACCAGTGTGCCACCCTGCCCCACAGGGACACAGGCTCCTAAGCACACCCTTTGCCCTGCTTCCCAGCAGGGGACCCCAGTTCTGTCGGACGTGCCTGCTCCTCCAGAGGAGGACCCATGTGGGAGCCCAGGTTCAGCCAACCAGAGCCTCCCAAGAAACCCCTGAGCACCAAGTGTGAGTGTGCTGATAGGGCCAAGGTCCACCAGCGTCTTCCGTGGCAGTTCAAGGGCACCGCTATGCCTTCGTGGCCGCGGAATGGTCCAAACAAGGGTCCCTAGGACGCACACCCAACTCAGTCTGCTCCCACTATGAGACGCCGCCAAATAATGAGGCCCGTGCAGCCCCCAGGGCGCTCGCTCTGCCTGTGGGGGATGCAGCTTACCGCCGCCTGCCGGTAAACTGGCTGGGCACAGGCTTCCACACCGTTGCAATCTCCACCTACACAGACCCTGAGATGGAGGTGGCCCTGCGCCTGGCAGGACCTCACCCAGGACAAGCGCCCTGATAGTCTCAGTTTTAGTTGGCTCTGGAACAGCCCACGGAGTTGGGGCCAGTTTAGGAGTTAGGATGCCATCCGTAGGCAGGGCTGGGCTACCAGCTCTCAGGAACAGTACACAGCGACGCGGAAAGAGTGACGGATTCGCTATTCCCGCTTCAAAGCCAGGTTAATTCCCTGGCAGCGGTGCACTCCAAATCAGGTGTGGTCTAGGCCGAGAAGGGAGGTGCGCCTAACGCTGCCACTGTGTGAAGCAGTCGGGAGGGGTCACCGCAAAGGGATCCAGCGGAGAAGGGGGCGCTGGGAAGGAGCTGGAACTGAGTTACAGCGCGGCTCCCGCGCCTGGCGGGGCCAGTGCTGATACTCTGCTGCTTGCGGCAATGGGGCCCATGTCTGCTGAGCACCCCCAGCGACACGCACAGGCCACAGTCACCTGGAGGGCCACGGCGATCACGGCAGTCCAGCTGTACTGGCCCCTGGGGGACAGGAATGCCCCATCAGACTGCACTATAGGAAATGAAAACAAAACTCTGGGAAACTGAAACTTAAGTCCAAAATGGCAGGCTACACAAAACCGCTGTCTAACCATGCTCCATTTTGCTTTTTCCCCGTGGTTAAAATCCCTAGAGAGAGAGGGAAGGACAGCCGGAGCTCACACTTCAGGATGCCCAGCCCCTCTGAGTCCGCCGCCATCATCAGCTGGTCCCCGTCACCTCGCTGAGAGCCGCTCTGCACCAGCCTAGAGGCCTCAGGCAGGTGGCCTGGCCTTTCCTGGATCCACGTGAGCACAGGTGCAGGATGGCGCCGGAGACTTCCCCACGAGCTTGGACGCCCCGGAGATGCCCAACCTGGTGTCCGCATCTTGACCAAGTGCAGTCATGCACGCCCAGAGCTAAGCAACCTTGTTTTGCCGACTCCTAGATAGGCACGCCCTAAAGGAGTATCCTGCACCTGCGCGGAGCCAGGAAGAGGCCCGAGCCAAGGTTACCAGTAACAAGGGGCACAAGTGAAGGTCGAGGTTTGGCCTTGCCTCTAGTTACCCGCTGGGCATCTGCAGGCCCAAGGGGCGTCAGGGCTCACAGCAAGCCTGGCACTCAGGCTCCTGGCTGTCCCATAAGCAAATACAAACCACGCTTTCAGTGAGCAGCAGGTCGGGACCAGAGGTCCTCCCTGGTCCCCAGCCATAGCACAGTCCCTACACTGCTGCATCAAACACAAAAGAGGCTTGGCAGAAGCCCTAAAGGATGGAGGTGCAGCAACAGGCAGAGGACACGTTGCGCATGCTCGCAATGCTGGGAGGGGCGTGGGCCCCGCCCCCTGCACTCGGGCCTCGGGCCCGCGAAGTGGGCCAGAACCACCGAGAGAGAGCGGGTGCTCTGGGTCGCCGGAGGACGGTCCTCCGCTCTGAGCCGGGATCGGATGGAGGGAGGCGGTCTAGACTGAGGTAGGAGATGAGACGCCGGTGGTGCACCTGCATAGGACCCCTTCCCCACGTCGTGTCCCCTTCAGCTCCGCCTGTTCCTGAGCCCACTCAAACACACCTGGGACAGTGCCCAGCGCCGCAGCGCCTGTTTTGTATTTAAGATGCCAAAAAACTGGACCCAGATTTCTAGGGAAAAAAAAAAAAAAAAAAAAAAGAGCTGCTAGAAGAATGGAAAACCAGTTCGTGCACGATTTGAAATGTACTATATTCGTTAAAAGCTTTCACATTTCCTTCGAGCGCTGGGGCGAAGACACAAAACTGTGTTTCCCTGACCGGGAATCGAACCCGGGCCGCGGCGGTGAGAGCGCCGAATCCTAACCACTAGACCACCAGGGAAGGTGTTGGGCAGCTCCTGCCACATATATATGAGCTGTGCTCTCTGTGCGTGTTCTATGCCAAGCCCAAGACAGTCTGAATTAGGCCAATGTAAGAACTTTGTGGCCTCATTCACAGCACTTTTCTTGCCTTTCTCCTCCTCAAACAGCCGTGTGAGAACAGAACCCGTTGTCTCAAGTTTCTCGGAATATGTGTGGTGTTTGGGCCCTTAAGTGACTGCAAGTTGGCCGCTTGCGCCAGAATCCGGTGAGAGTGTCATTAGGGTTGCACGCTAGCTGCTGTGGGCGGAGCCGAAATAGCTCAGTTGGGAGAGCGTTAGACTGAAGATCTAAAGGTCCCTGGTTCGATCCCGGGTTTCGGCAAGCGTTTTTCCTTTTCCTCTTTAACAGTAGGCATCTTTTTTAAAATTTTCGCTCTACAAAGCCGGAAAAAATGCCAAAATCTGGAAGGACCTATTCGCATGCATAAGGGAGGCGCAAGAGGGCCACGCAATGACACGGCTGTCCCGCTCCCTAAGGAACCGAGCTTGACGGCTACGGACGCAGCCTGGCCTCCTCGTGTGCTCCGACTGCCATCTGCACGCGGGGTGTGGCCAGGGGGTTCCTGAGGGGTCTCAGGCCGCAGGGTGCTGAGTCTCGTGCCTCTGCTCCCCGCGGTGTCCTCCCACGCACCCACCCGTGCCGCAGGGACCGCATGGACTCCGCTTCCCCGGCAAGGCCTTCCGTGGACGACCCGCTCGTGGGCCCTGCGAGGCGGCCCACCTCCTCCGCGTTCCCCGCGGGATCCTCCCACGCTGAGACCCAGCTGCTTCTCGCAGCTGTGGTTTCCGCGCCCGTGAAGAGCAGCAGAGACCGGGGCCTCCGGCCCCTCCGGACAGCTCCCCGCCTGAATGTAGTCACGCGTGTAATAACACGCAGCTCCCCTGCACCTGTTCCCGCACCGGTGCTGCGACAGTCCGGCCGGGCCGCAGCTGAGGTTTGCTCGGCGTGGCAAGGGTCGAACCCAGGAGGTGGGAGACAGAGAACGGGCCGGGCGGCTCTCCGGGACCGGCGCTGCCTCGCCTCTGACCTCGGCCGCGGCCACGGGTGCCGCTGGGAGCTCACGGGACGGCGCAGACACCACAGCGACCCGGCCTCGGGCGACGTGGACTTCGGCGCTGTCCCGGGCCTGTTCCAGTTGTTGAGCGAATGGCGGTTTCGCGCCTTTGCCTGGCCCGTACTGGTCTTTGTCCGTGAACTCCCGGCCACGACGACCGTTCTGTTACTGCTCAGCATTTCGGTGCTGTTCCCCTCACACGATTAACGTGCGCAAAGGCAGACGCCGGCGGGGGGTGTTTGCGCTGGCGCGTGAAGCTGCTACCATGAAACCGGGCCACCCTTCGCAGCACAAGTGGGCACCGCCATCGGCACAGTGGTCGGGGCGAGAATCCTGCTCCCCGCAGGCACCGCCCACTATCCCTCCCTCCCACCGCAGGCACCGCCCACTATCGCTCCTCCACCTTCAGGCACCGCCCACCCCAAGGCAC